>JAVIAB010000092.1:30966815-31004315 GCA_032433765.1 Megaustenia siamemsis | reverse complement strand
ATCTCTGCCTCATATCAGCATCTGCCACTTCTTCTGTTGCCACGTTCAAGGTCTCCTTAATACCTTGAAACCACCTTCTTCTTGGTCTACCCCTGATGGGTCATCCAGGAACCAGTAAAAGTAAAGTACCCCCGTCACGCCAAGTGGCGTATAGGGAATATGGTGTTAGTGACCATAAATTTTACAGACCTTCGGCACATGATTTTTGGGATAATGTGGTCGGTATTACGCCCGTGCCGCTTTACTTTCCCAGAAAAAAATCCGGTACCCATTAAAGGTTGGATGAACCTGGAAGCCGTCGGTTGGGGTCGAACCTACCTCTTGTCCTTTGTAGTCCAGTTTACTAACCACTGAGCTATCGCGGCTCCCTATCCAAGAACCAAGCTTTCCAATATTGGTTCTTTCCAACCCGCTGGGTCTTTTGACGTGGCCATATCATTTTAATTTTCTCTGTAGAATGGTGTTACAAGTTCTTTTTAATGTTTAAATCGTTTAGTATGTCTTCAATTTTCTTCCTCGCAGTTTGCGAGAGCGTACATGATTTACAACCATATGTTGCTATCGGGAAAAAACACGTACTCAGTAATTTTAATTGCTTTGCTGGTGCTGTGCCACATGTTCTTCATGGCATTTAATTTTTGTGTTGCGATTGCTAATATTCTTTTGATCTCTTCCTAACAGTCTGCACTGTTAGTTGCTATAGATCCCAGGTATTTATAGTTTGTTACAATTTCAAGTTCTTCACTGCTCGTGATGATTTTGGGTTACTTTTTGTTTTGTCAATGAACATTATCTTAGTTTTCCGTATGTCTAGATAGATATTTTGCTCTTCACTGTGTTTTTTTTAACTCACTTGACTCTCTCTCTCTCTCTTAATCTGTCTGCACTGTTAGAGAGGAGGACTGTGTTATCAGCGTATCTAAGTTTGAGTTGCATTCAGAAATAACTAATTAAATATTCTGGACATATAACACAGCTACCAGGAAACAGCATACCGTACCGCGTATTAACTAAAGGTAATAACAAGAGAGACAAGAGACCCAAAAGATGAAGTGGCGAATATCAAACACCGTACCTATGAACCGAAAGATGAAGTGGCGAAAATCAAACGCCTTACCTATGACCCGGAAGATGAAGTGGCGAATATCAAACACCGTACCTATGACCCGAAAGATGAACTGGCGAATATCAAACGCCGTACCTATGACCCAAAAGATGAAGTGGCGAATATCAAACGCCGTACCTATGACCCGGAAGATGAACTGGCGAATATCAAACGCCGTACCTATGACCCGAAAGATGAACTGGCGAATATCAAACGCCGTACCTATGACCCAAAAGATGAAGTGGCGAATATCAAACACCGTACCTATGACCCAAAAGATGAAGTGGCGAATATCAAACGCCGAACAAACTACAATTACAATAATGTATGAATAAACTGCAGAATAATCCATGTTTGCTCGATGACATAAAGCACAAGAGAACATATAAGAAGAAGAGAACACACCCGAAACTGAATATAAGGCTGTTAATAATTTGATCTATCATATAAGACGTAGCGAGTATAAAAAAAAAAAAAAAAAACGCAAATTTTCAGTGATGTGGTCAATATGTGACTCTTCATTTTTAAAGATGAACCCTTCCTTCGGGTCAAGGGCCAATTGTCTGGAGATTTAAGAATGGCTCGGTCGGACGTGGAATCTTTCGTGAACGTTGAGTGTAAATTAGGTTTTGAGTTGCATTATGACTGATTCCGCGTAGTAGCCCTTCCGTGCGTTATTTTCTGTCTACAAAATATGCTAGGATATCGTTACTGTATTTTATAGGGGGAATAGGTGGCTTATAGTTGTTCTCATCATCATCATCATCGAGTGCCGTCTCCGCAGCGAAGGTTGGCTACCATGGAGCGCCATTCTGCTCTGTCTCTTGCTTTGATGGTGCAGGTTGTCATAGGCTGGTTTGTCTATCTTTTGATGTTACTCGTCCACGTTAGTCTTGGTCTGCCTCTGCCTCTTTTACCTTGTATTTTCCCTCCAGGATTATTTTTAGTAGGCTGTTGTGTCTTTTAACATGCCCCAAAAATCGCATTTGTCCTGTTTGAATTGTGCTTAGTTGTTCTCTTTTCATTTTTAGTTGTTTTAAGACTGCATCGTTTGTTTTATTTTCCTTCCATCCAATTCTACCTATTCTTCTATATATCCACATTTCAAAGGCTTCAATTCTCTGTTTTGTTTTCTTGTTTAGTGTTCATGTTTCTGCACCATATAGGAATATTGAGAAACTGGAACATTTTGCTATTCTTAGTTTTAGCCCTGGTGTTATTTGTTTTGAAGTTAGTATGTTCTTCATGACATTAAAATTATTTTTTGCTATTCCTATTCTTTTGTCTCGAAGAAATCGGGTGCGATTGAATGCGATGATCATCGCACAATAAGCCTTATGAGTCACATGACTAAGATATTACTAAGAATCATCATGCGAAGAGTTCGAAACAAAATCAGTCCAGAAATTAGTGTGGTTTTGTTAGAGATAAAGGGACAAGCAATGCCATTTATATCATAAGATCTTTAGTAGAAAGAGCCATAGAGGTGAGAACAGATCTATACATATGTTTCATAGATTACACCAAGGCATTTGATAAAGTAAAGCACCAAGAAATAATCAAAATTTTACAAAGCATAAACGTAGACATCAAAGATCTAAGAATAATAAAGAACATGTACTGGCAACAAACAGCGGCCATGAGAACTGGAAACCAATTGGGAATGTTTCATCAAATAAAACGGGGTGTTAGACAGGGTTGTGTGCTGTCACCAGATTTGTTTAATATTCATAGTGAGATTATTTTAAGATCCATAAGGGGCATGCCTGGAATAACAATTGGAGGTCATAATATAAATAATCTAAGGTATGCTGGTGATACAGGGAGCCGCGATAGCTCAGTGGTTAGTGAACTGGACTACCACAGACAAGGGGTAGGGTTCGATCCCAACCGACGGCTTCCGGGTTCACCCAGCCTTAAATGGGTACCGGATTTTTTCTGGGAAAGTAAAGCAGCACGGACGTAATACTGACCACATTACCCCAAAAATCATATGCTGAAGGTCTGTAAAATATAGGGTCACTAACGCCATATTTCCCTATACGCCACTTGGCGTGACTGGGGTACTTTACTTTACTTATGCTGGTGATACAGTCTTTATCGCTAAGAGTGAAAATGAGTTACAAGAAATGTTGGACATTATAGTGAAAGAAAGCAAAAATAAAGGACTCAGCCTTAATAGCAAAAAGACAGAGGTAATGGTAACAACAAAGAAAAAGACATCACCTCAGTGCAAAATAAAGACAAGTGGAACAATATTAAAACAGGTAAATGAATTTAAATATTTGGGAACTTTGTTAACCTCAGACAGAAGATGTACACAAGAGTTGAGATGCAGAATGACTCAGGCAAAAGCAGCCTGGAAAAATTGAGAGACGAAGAGATAGAGGGAAGCAAAGAGAAAAAATAACAGACAGCTTAAGAGAATGGCTTGGCAGAAGGTCAACAACAGAAATGATAAATAGCTGCCGAGATCGAAAATTGTGGAGAGACATGATCACCTACGCCAGTAGGCACGGTACATGATGATGATGATGATTCTTTTGTCTATTTCAGTTGTACATTTTCCATCACTGGTTATAGTATGTCCAAGGTAGTTGTAGTTCTGAACTGTCTCCAGGTCTATTCCTTCAATTTTGATATCCACTTGTGGATTTTGAGTATTTTCTTTATGTATCGTAGTTTTAGTCTTTTTGATATTCATATCTAGTCTATATTTTTTGCTTGTCATGTTTATTTCATTAAGCAATTGTTGTAGATCTTTAGGATTTTCTGCTAGTAGTACAGTATCGTCAGATTAAGTGGTAATCTTAGGTTATTGATTATCTTTCCATTAATTTGTAGGCCTGGCAGCTCTGTGATGTTTTTGAAGATTTGCTCAGTGTATAGATTGAACAAGCTTGGTGATAGGATGCATCCCTGTTTTACTCCTCTTTTTATATCAATGGGTGTAGAGTTCTCTTTGTTATATTTTATTATTGCTGTTTGCTCCCAGTATAGATTACATATTAGTCGTATGTCCATGCCATCTAGATGTATCTCGTTTAGGCATTCTATAAGTTTTTTGTGGTGTACTGTAATGTTTGTTTGTACTCTAAATGTTTGTTTTACTTTTCTAAATCAAGCCTAATTGAAAACATATATTTCGAAACTAATAATCTAATGTTACGAAACGATAAACACAATACATACGGAGTCATAATAAATGAAATTGCTGTTGTTGTTAGGATCGTCATCACTACACACATGACGGACCCATAGGTAGGTGCTAAGATAACTCCCCCGAGAATCCGAGTATACGTATTGCTCCGCTACCCTCGAGAAATCCAAGGAGAATCAGGATACGTTTTAGCTGACAACTTTGCCCTGGCGACGACCATATTTATGGCATACTCATTCCGATTTGAACAGCCAATGGCTCTTTAAATGAAATGACATCGGCAGAGCGACACGAATGCATATGCCATTATATATTGCAGAAAGTGAACAGGTACAGTTCGCTACCTCATCCATCCCATCCACCCCTATCTCCTACTAATGGATGGATTAATGTAAGAACTCGAAAACCCTGCATGGCTGCTTTCGAGCATACGTCCTTTACTTTCCGACCTCCTTAGAAAATCCTGTGCACACATCACAAATGGGATAAAAGATGTAACGACAGCCACAATATGGCTTAATCTCCGTGTAAACAAGCGGCAAATTGTGCAATAAAACATGAATACAGCCACATGCTAACGTTTCATAAAAATACAGGTCTCACACATCTATTGATATCTGACAGGAAATCTAAGTGAAATGCGTCCATCATCGAAATGGTTTCTTCATGGTGGCTACGTGTTAAAATACAACTTAAGAATATAATTATCGTGAGCGAATTTATTTATTTTAAAAAAATTGCTCAAAACAATCATTTAAAGTATAGCGGCAACCTCGCCATGGCATGTGTCAAACTGGCTCTCAAGGTCAGAAAAAAACATTCTGCACACACACGCACACGCACGCACGCACGCACACACACACACATATATAAATTACACAGAAATAGATTTGAAACCTGATCTCATTTAAAAATATGCCAATATGCAAACTATGGCACATATAAAAAACATGTGAAATACAAATTATATGGCAAGACTGAGTGCAACCATTGAGATTCATGAAGGTAATGTATATACTTAGACTGTTAATCGCTGAACGCTGAAGTGGGTTAAAACAAAAGAAGAAGAGAGGAAGGGAGTGGCGAAGAAGTGGAAGAAAAAGAAGAAAAATGACGAAAAAAGAAAAGATATGCACACGAAAGCAGGCTACTACTATGAATTAAAAACTCGAGATGCTGGCTAAACATGTATTTCCTGTTCTAATGTTAACAGAAGTACATACAACCTAATGGCATTATCGCTACAAGAGAAGCTCAATAAGTTAACGGGCAACTGATGTGTGACCACAGCAGGCACATAAATTTGGGGGGGGGGGGGGAAATAAACAATATACACCAAGGATACACGTTTCCATTCTATCTAGGTTTCTTATCTGGCAGTGTATCGTAATAAACCGTCTCTGGAGGCAATTCGCTTTAGCGAGGAGTACAAGTTCGATCCTGCTTCGGGCTGTCTATTGTTCTTTGCTTTGTTGTTGTTGTTTATTTGTGGATTTTTCCTAGCGTTGTAAACACACCTCTAACGCTGAAATGATTCGTTATTCTGCTATCTGTAATTATGACGAACTCCGCACTCCGCATTACAGCAGATTCGCAACTCTATGCACCTTGATAGCCTTGATGCCTTTACTCCTCCTATATGTAATTATTCTTACTTGCAGGCCCCATGTATATTTAACAAACAACAAGAATACAGATTTAGGGAGGGAAGAACTGTTTTATTTAAACAGTTTATCGTTTAAGTATTTCGCTTGAGAGCGGCCGTAGTGTAATGCCTAAATTAGAGTACTTACTACCTTAGCGAGGGAGCCGCGATAGCTCAGTGGTTAGTGAACTGGACTACAAAGGACAAGGGGTAGGGTTCGATACCAACCGACGGCTTCCGGGTTCACCCAGCCTTAAATGGGTACCGGATTTTTTTCTGGGAAAGTAAAGCAGCACGGGCGTAATACCGACCACATTACCCCAAAAATCATGTGCTGAAGGTCTGTAAAATATAGTGTCACTAACACCATATTTCCCTATACGCCACTTGGCGTGACGGGGGTACTTTACTTTTTTTTAAAACTACCTTAGCGACAACGAGATGGTGGGTGCGATCCCAGCTAGACGTCCTGTAGTCGGTGTAGCTGCAGTAAAATAGGAATGGAAACCTGGCTTTAGGAAGGCAACAACATGGCTCATTCATATCCAAATGGTGTGACGTTGTCCGCAACGTATATTAATTAACTCTCCAGTGCCATTATACCGGGCATCTTGTACTTTCCTTCTTGATTTCACTACAGTTCCAATGCAATAGTCTGCTACTGTTGCTGTTTATAAAGAGGGAAAGAAAGAGAGAACCCAGTACAGCCACGCCTCGACCATCGACATATTTCTGTTTGGCCAATGTGGTCAGGGTCATCTTTCTCTCTCATAAAATATCACCTATTTAAGGATATATGTGGCATCTATTGAAGGTATCTAAGGCACCAATTTAAGCATATCTATTCTATCTATCTATTGACCTTTCGAGCCGTAACCGGCCCATAGGGCGTAGACCAAGATACACCTTCTCCTATATGAATTTTTGTTCTAGCAGTTTTCTTTTAAAGATATTTTATCAAATCTCGCCATCTGTCTCTGTTCTGTGCAAGCAGTTCTATCTCATTGAGGGAGCCGATTCCTGCTGCTCTTGCCTCTCTCATCAATGTTCTTCTCAGTGTCTCCCTGGGTCTTCCTCTTTTTCTTTTACCTGTTGTTTCCCATATGAGGGCTTGCTTTGCTATTCGATTATTATCTCTTCTCATCACATGTCCAACGTATGACCATCGTCTTTTCTTTATTACTGAAGATATTAGTGGTTGATTGGCGATTTCTCTAATTTCCTCGTTTGTTTTGAATTCGTTCCATTCTATACCAAGTATTTTCCTTAGACATTTATTTTCGAATGCGTTCAACTTTGTTTCTATATCTCTTGTTGTTTTCCAGCTTTCACACGCATACGTAAGGGTTGATAGTACATTTGATTTGAATAGCCTAAGTTTTGTGTTTGTGCTAATGAGTTTTGATTTCCACAACTTTTCAAGGCTTCTGAAAGACATTGCTGCTTTAGCCAGTCTGATTCTAATTTCTTTGCTCGTATCCCCTTCTCGATCAATGTGACTTCCAAGATAGATGAAGTGATCGATCTCTTCTACTGGTTTGTTTTCCATGTATATTTTGTCACTTGTTGGAATTAAACTTTTCATGACTTTAGTCTTTTCATGATTGACCTCAAGCCCAATTTTGCTGGCTATTGATGATAGTTCATTTGTGTTTTCCTGCATCGTTTTTATCTGATTGCTGATGAGAACTATGTCATCAGCAAAGTCCAGGTCCTCCAAATGGTCTCCTTGTATCCATTCGATGCCTTTATTACCAGTGCAGCATTTCTTCATTATGAAGTCCATAACAATTCCAAATAACAAGGGCGATAAAATACATCCTTGTTTAACCCCAGTTTCTATTGGGAAACATTCGCTCAGTCCTTCCTCTGTTCGAACTGCACATGTGTAACCATCATACATGTCTTTGATAATATTTATGATTTTTGATGGTAAGCCATATTGCTTCAGAATTTTCCACAAAGAATCTCTATGAATACTATCAAATGCTTTTTTGAAGTCGATGAAGTTAAGTACAAAAGGTTTTTGCTTTTCAATGTGTTCCTCCAATATAAGTCGTAGAGTGAAAATGTGGTCAAGACAGCTTCTCCCTTTTCTAAACCCTATCTATTGCACCCATTTAAAATTATCTAAGTCACCCATTTAAGATTATATACCGCAACCAGTTATGGTTATCAAGGACACCCGTTTAGGGTGGTGGGCGTGGACCACATTGCTCTTCTCAGGTCTGTGCACTGGGGGCAATCCTGTAGAACATGTTTTGTAGTCATAGTGTCCAGTGTTCAGTGGCATAGGCTGGTTCTACCTATTTTGAATTTGGTGAACATGTGATTTCTCATTCTATTGAGGCCAGTGCGTAGGCGAAGTATGATGACTTGATCCCTCCTTGATAGTTGGTGGTATCCGTCACTCTCGTTATGCTTTGGGTGTTCTCGTTTCCATTTTTCATGGAACTGACCTTTGAGGATGGATTTGGCTTCATCATAACTAAGCGGATGGTTCTCTTGTGGTAATCTCCCTCCCTCTTTAGCTAATTTGTCTTCGCGTTCGTTCCCGTGTATATAACAGTGTGATGGTATCCACTGAATAACTACTCTCTTGAAGTTATTGCATAGTTGGTCCAGGGTTGTTCTCAAGTCGTCTAGCTCATTGTTTTTGGGGCTTTTTAGAGTTGACAGTACTGACAGTGAATCAGTCAGAATCACCAATTTATTGTGCATGTTATTTTTGTGTTGAGTAGCCAGTGTTGCAGCATCTCTGAGGGCCTCAGTTTCTGCTTTAAAGTTGTTTGAGAATTTTCCAGTAGCTATTGACTTGGTGATCTCGTCCTGATTATTCAGCGTCAGAAACACACCTCCCCCTCCATTTCTGGTGGCATTTGTAGCAGAGCCATCTGTGCATATGTGGGACCAAGAGTCCTGTGGGTAGGTATCGTGCATGTGTTTTTCTGCTACGTGTTTTCTTCCTATGTCTAATTGGGTGCCTTTTTTCATGATTCCTGTTATATTTTCCTTAAGTTCTGGTATTTTATGTTTTCCATGAGGAGACATATCAGATGGGCCCAAGGGTTTCGATATTGTTTGGGAAAGTACTGGGTCTCCAGTAGTTAGTTCATTGGCAATTGCAGCGAAGTTGCTCCTCTTTAGTCGTACAATTCCGGAACCAATTATTCTTTGGTGCATGGGGTGGCTAAGGAACCTTCTATATTTCTCCGCTTGTTGCAATACTTTAGTGATCCGTCTGTCATCTAAGGGTTGTAAACCTGTTACTGTTTCTAGAGTCTTGATAGGTATAGATTTCATAGCACCAGTGATGATACGGGCAGCTTGGTTCTGTATTCTGTTAATTTTGCTAAGGTGTGATTTGGAAGCCATAGCCCAGGCTGTGCCTCCATACTCTAGAACTGGTCTGACTCTGTTTACGAATAGTCTTTTCACAATATTGCTGTCTGCCCCTTCCCGTCCGTTCCTGCCAATTTCTTCATAATATTTGTTCGTTTTCTGGCTTTTTTCCTTGCTCTGTCTTTCTGATTTTTCCAAGTTCTGATTTTTCCAAGTTATTCTGCGATTCATAGTGACGCCAAGATATGTTGGGTTTTGGTTAATTGGGAGTGTATGGTCTTTCATCTTCAAGTTCGTCCATTTTTCAAGTTCACCTAAAGCATCTTGCATCCTGGGTCCAGCCACCGACATACTTTCCTCGCGAGCCCATAACGCCAGATCATCTGCGTATATTGCTGAGTGTATTCTGGGGATTATATAATATGTCCGTTTAAGGTTATCTATGTCATCCATTTAAGATTATATATGGGACCAATTTAGGGAAATTTATGGCACCCATTTAAGACTATCTATGGCATCCATTTATGGATAACTATGGCACAATTTACGCATATATATATATATATATATATATATATATATATGGCACCCTTTTAATTATAAATATCGCATCATTTAAGGATATCTATGGCACCCATTTAAGGTTGTCTATGACACCCATTTAAGGATATATATATGGCACCCATTTCAGAATATATATAGCACCATTTAAGTATATCTATGGCATCCATTTAAGGATATATATCGCACCATTTAAAATTATCTATGGCGCCCATTTAAGGTTATCTATTAAATGGGTACCGGATTTTTTTCTGGGAAAGTAAAGCAGCACGGGCGTAATACTGACCACATTACCCCAAAAATCAAGTGCTGAAGGTCTGTAAAATATAGGGTCACTAACACCATATTTCCCTATACGCCAGTTGGCGTGACGGGGGTACTTTACTTACTTTACTATGGCACCCATTTAAGGATATCTATGGCACCCATTTCATGATATAAATAGCACCATTTAAGCATATCTATGGCACCAATTGGATAATGGAACCCAGAAGTCATCCATCAGCATTCGAACCCAAACTTTCGTCCTTTGGCAGACCCAGTTCATTGACCTCTGCATTACCGGAACTGACTGTTACACGGTTTCTTATAACCGCCGGGTATAAACACAAACAGACATGGCATTGCATACCAGACAATATTTCTGATATCATAATTTAAATAAACAAAGCATCTTTCAAATAGACCAGGTTAACACACATTCTGAAGTGAGTGACATCCAGAAGGTACAAATCAAATTGTCTGGACAAAAATTGGATATACAGACAACACAAGAGGAGAGAGAGATATATATATAGATAAATAAACAGACAAACACACACACACACACACACACACACAGACAGAGCAGTTTATACGAGTATGACAAAATATGTTTCATTTGATACGTAAAATATGTTTCTAAAAACACTGACACAAACTATGTTGAAACTCTACTTCTTTTTCTTGCCATCTTAAAACGTATACCCTTTTTGGTGTTGGGAGAGATACAAAGTTTCAGTTCTCGTTCCTCTGGTAACCTCGACCATTGTCATTCACTGCTGTTGTAGAGTTTCCTTGCTGTTTTAGTCCAGCTCACTCTGTGCTTTCTCTCCATATCTGGACAAACAATTGTTTGTCTGCTTTTGTACATCATTAAAGACTGATTCTATGTCGACTCTTTATTTTATAGCTTCATGGTTGTCACTTCTGGTAACGCCTGCTAATTTCCTTATTAAATACCGTTTCGCTTTACATGTAACTTAGCATACATATATGGTTATATGATAGTACAGATATTCAAATCATTTTCTAACAATATTCAATTTTAAGTTTCAATAATTAAAATGCAAGCTTACTATATACATCTGTTCTCTATTTATTATTTTCATTGAACAAAAAACGGGGAATATTTAAATATGTGAGAAATATTATTTGCAGATATGCCGGGTGTCATACTAAACGAATAAAGATTAATCGTTTGAGTATGTTAAAACGTTCAGAAATTGATGATTATTACGTAACATATAATAAACTGTGTAATCGAACAGTGTGTCAGCATGGTGGTTCACATGGGCACTGACCTGGTTTTGATAATCATTATACAACTGTTATATGTCTTGTGAGAATGTGATACTTTAACATTGTCATTCTCGTGAAAATGTCTGTAGTGAAATATAATGTCTGGAAAAATAGAAAATATTTAGTCTGTCCAAGTGATTTAGGATCGATATGGAAAAACAAATCCAGATCTCAAGAATAGTGTTAGTCGTTAATCTGAAAAGATCAAACATCGCAATTTGCTGTCAACTATGATAAAACAATGCATCATCAGCATTTTACTGCTGACGAAAGACCATTTAGGAGAATTATTATAAAGTCGTGTGTCTATGCAGTAAGACCGACAAAAGAGAAAACAAAATTATCATCATACATCGCCACGCTGTAACCACACATTATTTACTCTAACACAACGTAGTTTCTCTGCACTACTTCTCAGTCTCTGTTTAAATTCCTCATAAACCACAACAATAAGATAAATACCGCAATTATATTTTTAAACAACGTTCCTATTCCTCCATCCTATTCTCATTTCGAATACGCTATACATACCGATAATTATGACGACCATCGCATGCTCAACTCCTGCACCACTGTAAAGCGACCTCACATATTAGCAAAACATATTCTATAATGATTCTAGCAGCATCTTGAACACGCGGGCTTTCATTAGGCAATTATATGTTACGCAATGACCAGTCATTTCTCAACATTTCCTCATATGTTCAAACGATAGATCTAAGTCTCACATATTGCAACACGCAGCGCTGACGCTGACTAGTATTGCGCTTATAAATTCGTACTTCTGTAAATGATTGAATTCATACTATAAATAAAACATAAACGGGTACCAGATACAGTTTTAAAATCCTGGTTATTACTCATGCAAACAGGATAGGTCTTCAGCATTATCACTGTATTTACTGTTCTCAACTTGGAAGTAGCATTTTCATGAACCCACTCCTATGTCTGCATCTTAGATGTAGAGAATTAGGTCAATACAAACGACGTTGGATCAGACTGGGCTGTATGGTATGGGTTATCTTAATAAATCGCTATTGTAAACATAATGCCCGGCCCAATTCGCCGTGAAAAGTCGTTATCTAATAAGGTTTTGAGATAACTGTGGTTGACACTGGTTTACACTGGTTGTGTTAATATTTGTCAATAGTGGATATTGTGCTATAGAGTGTACAAATGACATGAAACACAGTATTTGAAACTTTGAAAAGCTTATGAAAAAGTACCGATGAATATTGGTGAACAAGTCTATTAGATGATAAGTAATATCCCACAATATGATATAGGAACCATGTCGTAGGGAAATGAAAATGTAAAATATCATTGTACTATGTCAGAGGGAATTATAGGTGAGCGAGTCAGTACGCCTCCTCGCTGTCATTACTTTCTGCCAGCTCAGTGAACCGGTTACTCATTTCTTTATTGGCTAGGTCGACTGTGTAGCACAAAGAAGCGTTAAAGAGCCCAACTCTAGCTAGATATAGTTGGCTGTGTTTTAAATCAATGCTCATTTTATCGCCAAACCAGCGCATTGTATCTACGCTATTGACGCTCTCTTATGAAAAAAAAAAAACTTTTTTCCTCACATAAGAATGAAGAAATAAAAAAAAAAAGTAAAGTATCCCCGTCACGCCAAGTGGCGTATAGGGAATATGGTGTTAGTGACCTTATATTTTACAGACCTTCGGCATATGATTTTTGGGGTAATGTGGTCGGTATTACGCCCGTGCCGCTTCACTTTCCCAGAAAAAAATCAGGTACCCATTACATGCTGGGTGAACCCGGAAGCCGTCGGTTGGGATCGAACCCTACCTCTTGTCCTTTGTAGTCCAGTTCACTAACCACTGAGCTATCGCGGCTCCCTAAAATGAAGAAATACTCCCAGGAAATTATCACATGCAACGATAATTTAAAAAAAAATAGATTTACGGATTGATGGTAGGACTTTAAAACAACATTTCACCAATACAATCTTTACTAGACAACAACAACGAAGGCAAAAACAACTCATTTATGTGTAACTTGTATGTCAATTCTTAAGAATATACCCTAAACTAATATAAGTAGAAAAACACGATGGAATGGCCATTAAATCCAAGAAGATGGACGGAAATTGCGTGATGATAATAGAGACTAAATACAAATAAAATAACAAAACAGGGTTTATAATTTTAAAATAAAAAATATATTCAGAGAAATCTGAATACATCACAGAAATAGAAAGTAGAATATCTACAAGACTAGTGCGGTTACAAAAGACAAAACAAGGAAAATGACAAAACTGCCCTGTCTACAGATCTTCGCTAAAACTGCTACAGACAGACGTGAAGCCAAGGGAAAAAAAAACAGACAGGAAGCACTGGACAGATACTTGTCCTACATATAAATATGAAAGATACAAATCATCCGAAATAATAGATGGTATGAAACCACAAACAGATTCATGGATTTATCAAAAGCAATTGAAAATGTAAGTTAAGAATGAAAAATAATTAAAGTACCAGTTCAGAAGACAGTGAAAAAAAATGGAATTAAAATGCAAGCAAACATAAATGTGAGAAAAGAACAGCTTGGTGGAACAATGAAATCAAAGAAACCATTAGAACAAATAATACATAATACAAAGTACGGATTAAATTCAACGGCACAGACTGATTTCATTTCAAAATAAATTGCGAGAAAACATATGAAGCTAGTCATCAAGCATACAAGAGAAGACTTGTCAGGTTTGAATTTTTTTATTTGTCTGGGAATTTTTGGTTCTTCAGTTATTGAGTTATTAGCGGGTCATCATGATTGCACTCCGAACATGTCCATAGGTGCTCAGATCCCCTCCTCAGCAAGTCCCGCAGTGTCCAGTGACCGATGACTCCAGTTCTGTGTTGGTTGATAAGTCTTCTTACACGCCCACTAAGTTTCTCGTTTCTGGCAGTGGCCATCATAACTCCCATCTCTTTCATCCGAAGATGATTCCGTAAGCGGACATTTATTGCACACATATGGAGTGTACGTGGAGAAATAAGTTATAGTAAATTTTATAGTAAGTGTAACAAGAGTTGTTACACTTTGACCTATGATCTCTAAATATATCACAATAAAATTACTAATGCCATACTTTACACAAACCAAAAGAAAAGTGGTATCTTTATCACTTATTCCCTACCTCTTTTTTAAGTGTGTATTTTTATGAATAAATAATGGGGAAGGAGTGTAGGTATAGCTATGTTAACTGGATCATGTCAAAAAGTATTTATATTACTGTTTGCTGCTAAATTCGAGCTCGATACTCGTGGTAGGCAATTCACCTAAGATCATGAAAATGTGATACAAACCAGGATGGGAAAGACATTTTTTTAAATGTGAAAGACAAGTCAGACTACTAACAACTGCTTCTTTCTACTCTCTAGCGTCGAGAGGAGAAAAGATTTGCGCTCCTTATCTGTTTGGTTGACATCTATTGCTTTCACATGTCAAAGTGTTTCTAGTAGTCTATCCATCATTTTCAAGAACGTCATCTCTGTCTGTCGATACCTTAGCTTTTGACCATAAACGAGCGTTGGTTGGAACGTTTAGTTGGTACCTGGTCAATGCATTAACTTCTTTATATATATATATATATATATATATATATATATATATATATATATATATATATATATATATATATATATATATATATTACTGCTGCTACCTTACAGAGATTCAATCAGTTCCAAAAAAGGATCTGCAGAAGACGGATTCACAGGAAAGAAAGATGAAAAACAAAGCGCAACACGATAGACTACTAGACCCACAACGACGCCGAGGAAAAAAAAAACAGAAGTTTACATTCGTGTGTATGTGACATTTTATACTAGTGTGTATGTGACATTTTATACTAGTGTGTATGCGACAATTTATACTAGTGTGTATGTGACATTTTATACTAGTGTTTGTGTGACATTTTATACTCCTGTGTATGCGACATTTTATACTAGTGTATACGACATTTTATACTCGTGTGTATGCGACATTTTATACTAGTGTATATGTGACATTTTATACTCGTGTGTATGCGACATTTTATACTAGTGTATACGACATTTTATACTAGTGTGTATATGACATTTTATACTCGTGTGTATGCGACATTTAATACTTGTGTATGTGACATTTTATACTCGTGTATATGCGACATTTTATACTAGTGTGTACGTGACATTTTATACATGTATGTGTGTGACATTTTATACTAGTGTATGCGTGACATTTTATACTCGTGTATGTGACATTTTATACTAGTGCGTATGTGACATTTTATACTAGTGTGTGTGTGACATTTTATACTCGTGTGTATGTGACATTTTATAATAGTGTCTTCTTCTTCTACCCTTTTAGCTCCCAGTGGAGCATAGGTCTTCAACAAACACTTTCCAAGTCGTTCTTTTTTTTGCCATTCTTTTAAGATCATTCCATGTCTTCCCCATCATCTTCATCTCTGCTTCTATCTGTCTTCTCCAAGAATTCCTTGGTCTTCCTCTTTGCCTTTTCCCCTGGGGATTCCAAAAAAAAGGGCGTGTTGTGTAATACTCTCAGTTGGCTTCCGTAGTGTGTGCCCTATCCAGCGCCATCGTCTTCGCTGTATCTCTTTATCCACTGGTATTTGACTGGTACATTTCCATAATTCTATGTTAGTGATTTTGTCCTGCCATTTCCATCCTTTTACTCTGCGTAAGCATCCATTAATGAAAGTCTGTATCTTCATGATTGTCAATTTTGTTGTTCTCCATATTTCACAGCCACATAATAGGACCGACTTAACATTTGAGTTGACATTTTTTATTTTTGTATTTAACCTAATTTCTTTGGATTTCTATGTTTCCCAGTGCAATGAAAGCTCATCTTGCTTCTGATATCCTTATTTTGGTATCATTTTCTGTTCTCTCTCTTTATCTATATTACTGTTCCGATATATGTTAGACTGTACGTGTAGTAGAGGTATTTCTCCTAATTTTATTTGGTTATTGCCAAATGCGTTAATTCTAATAATGTTGGTCTTATCTCTATTTATCTTCAGTCCTAGCTGTTGTGATCTCTCATCAAGTATGCTCATTTTATCCTGCATCTGTTGATGGTTGTGTGATAGGAGAGATATGTCATCAGCAAAGTCTAAATCATCAAGTTGTTTGGTCAGTGACCACTGGATCCCGTTTCTGTTGTTTTGAGTTATTTTCATAATCCAATCTATGGTCAGTAGAAAGAGAAATGGAGACAGATGGCATCCCTGCCTTACTCCTGTTCTTATTTCAAATGCTTCTATAAGCTGTCCTTCGTGCACCACACTACATTTTTATACTAGTGTGTATGTGACATTTTATACTCGTGTGTATGTGACATTTTATACTTATGTGTATGTGACATTTTATACTCGTGTGTATGTGACATTTATTTGTCTGTAAGAGGTCTAAAATTCAGCAATGATTTATTTGTGATCTCTGTTCATCTCGTGAGGAGTATGAATTAGTTCTTTTCGGGCTGAAGAAGAGAAATAGAGCAGAAGCCATAACTCTCAGCGTCTAACGATTGATTCACTGCTAGGTCTTGTTTTTGGTCTTAAGCCCTTAGTTGAACTTAACTGTTATTCCCAGATTTCCTCCCTCCCTCCTTTTCCTTCTTTCTTTCTTTCCTTCCTTCCTTCTTTCTTTCTTTCCTTCCTTCCGTTTTTCTTTCCTTCCTTCTTTCCTTATTTATTTCTTTGTTTCCTTCCTTCATTCTTTCCTTCTTTCATTCCTTCTTTCTTTCTTTCTTTCCTTCTTTCCTTTTTTTCTTTCTTTCTTTCCTTCCTTCTTTCTTTCTTTCTTTCTTTTTTTTGTCACTCGGTTTGCACATGAAAGCCTGGCACGGGAGTCTTTCTTCGTTCATTCTAAGCACACCACCGACGAATTTCCAGCTTCTTCGCCATATACACCAGAATGTTAGGCGAGAGATAGTTAACGGATTTGACACAATCTACAATACCGGTACCAAATATATACTTGATATGTATTTGTGTTGGCTTTATTCCTATCTTGTAGTATGTTTTGGTGCAAAGTCTCTCTAATTCATGTTTAACAGTCTTCAGAAGCATTTATTTTCTAAGGCAATTAGCGATTATTAGTTTCTTGTCTAGAGTGAGTGTATTTCCAGCTCTCGCTATATCTATATTCTAGCATTGGTTCACACAAGAGTTGAGAAGTCTGAGTTGTGTGTGGTTGCTAAGTATTTCTTATCTCCAAATATTTATAACCTAGTTAAAGCCACTTATGCCAACGCGATACGGATAATAATTTCAGTTGTGCTTTCATCCCGTAACATTTTGCTCCCCTGGAAAGATGAAGTGGATAACTTTTTGTACGAGTTTTTTTTTTTTTTTAACTGAGTTTTATGTCATTGGTTCATTGGTTGTGTCGGTTTATTTTCTAATAATAATAATAATAATAATAATAATAATAGCTTGTGTTTTTTTCCTTAAGATATGTCTGTCTATTTCTCTGCAATGTGAAGTTGTGGACCAGCTTGGGTGTCGGGGTGTGTTGAAAACATGGAGGCCATATCATCTGTGAAATCTCTGTATTCTAAGATCGTGTTGTATTGTTTGTCCACTTGATGCTTAAATTGCTTGACGATCGCCATCATTTAATATTTGTCTGCAAATGGATCGCCATCAGTTTGTGTATATCTGTAAATTAATATATATTCGGCTACGGTTAATAAATGCCTATATGTTGATCGCTATCAGTTAGTATATGTCTGATTTTGTCGGCATAATGATATATGAACGTCAACATTTGTACTTATTTGTATTTATTATTCATTTCAGAAGACAAATATCGACAATGAAACACATGTTATTCCTGAATGCATTTCACTATGACTTAATCGACGGCTGTGTTGAAAATCTGATGACATGACATTATATTTCACCCTAGTCTCTAGAAGAAACGTGTTGGCGTTGCGAGCTTCTCTTTTTACACAACAAACTGTGTTTGATTACAAAGCTTGTACAATCATTACATATTTCGGTGAAAACCCATAAACATAGAGGACATTCTAAATGGCCTTATATTAAACTGCGTTAAAAATTATAATTTTTTTCTTAATAATTGCTATAGATGAAACGTCATTATCGTGGCGTTGAATCCAAAGTTTAATTACAACCTTTTAATAACAAAAACACGTAAATGTCTGATAACATATGTGCAGGAATTGATATGATGAATCCTAAAAAATCGATTTTACCACAAATTTTATTAGATTGAAGAATTCATTAAACGAATCATGCGTTTAGCGCAATTTATATCCCAGTTACAGCGATGGACTTTCAAAAAGACAGCAAGAATTGGCGATGCATGTTTGTAGCTGCAGCACGGGTTTTTATTAATTTCATGTTGTATTTAATACTTTGTTTTATTACCACCCTTTCTAGATCAGAACACTGCTACTTTTATTCAGCAAAATGTACCACGTGATATTAGAGGAGACTTTTGATAACTAATACTATGGGCTATACATAAATGACGCTACTAAAGCATACGATTATAATTTTGTATGTCATAAAATGCTGCGTGATTGAAAGTGTTTATGGTTTCTTTGGAATAACTTAGCATTTAAATTAAAGTTATGCAGGTGGATTTTTCGGTGTTTTTTTTTTCTATATTTATTCATTCATTTTTCCTTACTGTTCTCACAATATTCAACACTATTATATTTGTTCCAATAGTGATTATCGAAACGGTTATTGATGATGATGATGATGATGCAGATTTAAGATTACAATAATTTTGAACACAACGTCCAACAAGTAGTGAAAACTTGCAATGGCGACCTTGGTGTGTGACCAACCAGCGAGCTGGTGGAGCCAGTGAGAGCACACTACGCCATCTGTTGCAAGACGCTGAGAGCTTTTTGGTCTGTAAGCTGTGAAGCAAACTCTAATAATAAGAACGTTAGTATCAGCCATTAACTTCTTCACATTTGTAGTCGTCAATGTTATACAGGCACTCTACTACACAAGCATCATTCCAACGTTGAGCTACCTATGCCAGACCAGGAAGCTAGACCCAAGAACAATTAGAAAAATAATCGCTTCAAAAATTGATTGTGTTAGACTCATCACAGACAACAGCGTGAGAGGTAAGATCAGAAGTGAAGAACTGAGAACAATAGCTAGGAATAATTCCAGCCATTGAATACATGAAGAAACAAACAGATAAATTAATGGGGTCATGTGATAATACAGAAAAATCAAAATACAACGCACCGAGCCTTCGACAATCGCTACGAGAAAACCAAATTTAAGGGTCTTGCACGTGTGATAAAATTTTAGTAAACACAAGGAAACATAATAGAATGAAAGGGCAGGAGAAAAGTAAAAGACCGGAAACGAAACTGCCCTCGGCGCTGAAAGACCGATCAAGGAAAGAAGAAGAAGACTGTTTACGGCCTGAAAGTGTCCACATGCGATTAGGAAGCAGGCTGATGTCGGTGGTAACCGCGCTGTTGAACCGAGCAGCTTCTCTCATGGCCGATTCTGAAAATATTTGAATTACAGGTCCACCATCAGAATTACAAAATGTAACTTTATGACTCTTATGTCCTTGGGGGTCTTAGCTCTTTTTTTTTTCTCTTGCGTATTTTAGCTTCTAACTTTGACTTTATTTTATTTAAATGTGTTATTTGTTATATTTGTTATATTTGTTCTCCATGTGTTACAATCTTCTGTCAGAATTTGCCAGTCTTTTTTTTTTCAATAATAGAGAATTCAGTGTTATTGTATCTAAATTAAAAAGTGTCCCGTGCTGTTAATTTCTTTCATAATGTCAATATGACCTCCGCAATAAAAGCAATAATTTAATCCTATTATCCCAACGTAATTGAGAATTCCATGATTTGTAGCAATGCTTTTTTTTATGATATCTTTAATAAAGCACTAAAGACATGTTACTTCAACCAAGCAAAACATAGAGTAGATGCACTCAGGACATCACAAACCGATTGACTGAGACGGCAGCTTAATAAATGGTTCAACATTAATGAATTGTTGATTGGTATATATTCCATCATAATGACACGCTCGCACGTGTCATCCGATCGATTACAAACTCACTAAAATGAACATGTATAATGAACAACCCAAAATATATGTAAACACAAAACTGTAAAGCGGGGCTGATTCACTGAAGTATGATGAGGACAAGTGAGGAAACCATAACCCGTAATTTCTCTAAATTCGAAAGTCTCTCTCTTTCTCTCTCATCCGCTCCTTTCTCTCTCTCTCTCTCTCTCTCTCTCTCTATATATATATATATATATATATATATATATATATATATATATATAGCCTCCAAACACAATCCACATTTATTAATACAAAATAATGAAAAGTCGCTAAAAAGACGTGAACACGAGAAATCAGCGTGTTCGATGTATGCTCTGGTCAGAGAAGACAATGAGAGTTTCAAGCTCAAAACATGACAATATCTCTACATCAAAATACAAACAAAATACAAATCTGTTCCTTTAGTTTCTCTCTTAGTAGAAATCATACCGAAAGTAAAAACACCTTTCGGCTGCAGGCAGCATTACTGG
This sequence comes from Megaustenia siamemsis, assembly GCA_032433765.1. NCBI lineage: Eukaryota > Metazoa > Mollusca > Gastropoda > Stylommatophora > Ariophantidae > Megaustenia > Megaustenia siamemsis. The sequence continues at coordinate 30,983,336 of JAVIAB010000092.1, read as the reverse complement.
ACAGAGACGCCGACAACCAATGATGAACACGCTGAACTAAAAGTTTTCCTTAAAACGTACAAGAAATAGGGGAGCCGCGATAGCTCACTGGTTAGTGAACTGGACTGCAAAGGACAAGAGGTAGGGTTCGATCCCAATCGACGGCTCAGCCTTAGATGGGTACCGGATATTTTTCTGGGAAAGTAAAGCGGCACGGTCGTAATATCGACCACATTGCTCCAAAAATTATGTGTCGAGGGTCTGTAAAATGTATGGTCACTAACACCATATTCCCTATACGCCACTTTGCGTGACGGGGGTAAAAAGGAAAAAATGTACAAAAAATAGGCTTTATAAGTAAATAAATTATGGTATGACAATTGTCAATAATATCAACAAATGTTGCCAAAATATATATGCTCGCTACATTTAATTCATGGGTGTAAGACTATTTATTTCGTTTGTGAATTTGTACCGCTCGTACAAGAGGCATACTATGGAGAAAATAATCCGTTAACTAATTTAGAGTTACTCCCTAGTTTTTGTATAAATATTTCGGTCGCCTACAACTCGTGCGTGGGTATCTTTGGTAGAGTGAAAGCTTCATTAGGAACATGTGGTTGAGGAGGTTGGAGTAGACCAGTTCCAATAATGACATGAGTTCGGCTCCTGTAATGGCAAAAACATGTTACACTACCTAGAGTGAACCAAAACCTTTGATTAGCCACAAAACAAAATTAGCAAACACGAACTGCTCAAAAGATACAATCAAGAGGATACGTACACAGCAGATAACAGACAGGCGATGGAAGTGCAAAAAATCACGTGCTCAGAAAAGATCCAGAAGCAATAACAAGAAATGTCATGTAGTGGACTCTAGAGGGAAAACGAAGGAGTGGCAGAACAAGGACAGCCAGGAGGAGGACGCATTGTCGAACAGTGTAAACAAGACCTAGGGCACCATGAAAGGCACGGCGTGAAAACGAAGTGGAAGAACATTGTTGTCCTTCAATTAAGCCACTGAATGCATTGCTGTAACCAAAGGAAGAAGTAACTTGTCTCAAGAGCTCCTAACTCTTTGTATTTATTTACTTATTCCCTTCCTTAATTTTGACAAGCTTAATGGGTAACCAGCATACACTTTTAAAAAAAAAAAAGTAGTCTATGTGTAATCTTATTCTTCTTCTACCTTTCTGCTCCTTGCGGAGCATAGGTCTTCACACTTTCCAAGCCGTTCTGTTTCTTCCCATTCTTTTAAGATCGTCTCATGTCTTCCCCATCATCTTCATCTCTGCATCAGTCATAATCAGTAATAATCATGTATAATAATTTAGTAAAAATGTATAAATATGAATGATATTAACATGACATTAGGTAAGTTGACCATACCTCAATGATACTCATCTTCATGTACCATACCGGTTGACGTAGGCGATCATGTCCTTCCACAATCTTCTATCTACAGTGCATCGTACCAGTTATGTTGTTGACTGTTTTCCATGCCATGACACCAAGCTATCCTGTATTTTCTCTTTTTGTCGTCCGCGATCTCTTTTTCCTTTAATTTTGCCAGTTGTAACCAAGTATTCCAACGTTTCTCTTCCCATGATGTGCCCGAAAAATGTTGATTGCTTCTTTCTGATATTTTTATGAACTCCCTTTTTGTGTTGGCCTCTTTGAGAACTTCACTCATTGGTCTTTTTAGCTGTCCTGGAACTTTCAACATTCTTCTGAGAAATCCCATCTCTGTGGTCTCTAATCGTCTTTTCATGTGTTTGTCTACTGTCCATGATTCGCTTCCACAGGTCAGAATTGGTTCTATATAGCATCGATGAACTCTCTTTCTTATTTCTATTGACATAGATTTGTTGCGTAAGATATTTTCACTTTCTGAAATACTATTTTGGCTTGAACTATTCTGCTTATTAATTCTGTGGTGCATCTTCCATCTGATGTTATTTTTGTGCCCAAGTATTTCAGACGTTGCACTTGTTTCAAATTTCAATGATACTAACATAGAGAAAACAATAATAAGTGTATTCTTGCTCTTGTATGTGGACCCATCATCATAGGATTAGGACAGCGTCATTAGCAAAGTAATCTTTAGTCTGATCATACAGAAAGATCTCAGTTTTATATACGAACTCTGTAGCGCCGGTGAGGTAATGAGTTGCTGACCACTTTCAGCCCTGGTGCTGACGACGTGCGCCTTCGCGTCGTATCTGATTTGTTTATTGCCAGGGCTTCGTTTACGCCCTTACAAATGGGACCTACATTCCATCATCCATCTCGATTGCACTAGACATCTTACCTATTGTAAGAGTAGGTTCGGTTAAAATCAGATATTTATGAGCATCATTCAAGGTGGCTATTGAGAGGAAGGTTGTCCTCTTGGCATCTCTAGTGAAGGAAGCATTCCTAGAGAGCAATTACTTTCTGTCTCTTTGCTATCATTACCTGGATATTTTTTTTTTTATTCTCAGTGTATAGTGTCCGTGGGGGTCGAAAACATATGGGTCATTATAATCGATTACCTAAAGTAGACCACAAACTGTCTCGTTCATTCTCGTGAAGTAGACATCCTAAAGAAATATTTAAACATAAAATTAATATGTATTTTGTTATCAGCTGAACGGGAAATGAGACCGACGTAATTCACGAAGTTCGTTAGTCATCATCATGCTTATCATTGAGTACCGTCACTACATCGAAGGTTGGCTACCATGGAGCGCCATTCTGCTCTGTCCTTTGCTTTGATAGTGCAGGTTGTCATAGGCTGACTTGTCCATCTTTTGATTTTACCCGTCCATCTTAGTCTTGGTCTGCCTCTGCCTCTTTTACCTTTTATTTTCTCACTCAAGATTGCTTTTAGTAGGCTGCTGTGTCTTTTAACATGCCCCAAAAATCGCATATGTCTTGTTTGAACTGTGTTTAGTAGTTTTCTTTAGTTGTTTTAAGACTTCATCATTTGATGAATTAGTACGTAAATTAATAAGAGGTATGATGCTATTTTACTTCATGTTTTCGCGCAACTTGTGTTAATATTTGTAATTGTTTTTAGACAGCAGAAAATTGAACACAAATCTAAATAAATGCACGCACGCATATAAGTTCGAAAACGCTGCCTAAAAAAAACATTCAGGCACGCAAAAACGTCCATAACATTAATGACGGTTATGAATTGTTGAAGGTAAAAACAAACTGAATTGACATTAACGATCTTCATAATAAATTGTACTGTCACTTTCTAAGGTTAAAAGTTTCATCATTCAAAACTTCAACAATTAAATCAACCCCCCCCCCACCCAATTCCCCCTCGCTTGTTCGTATACCATTAATATGATGATATTTTTAATTATGTTCAAGCGAGGTGTCGGGGTGGACCGGGGGAGGGGGGCTCATTTAAATCAGTGGTTAAAACATGAAACAGAATATTGCCCAAACTATTAAAGTTTTAGTATATGTCTCCTTATGTTGTTTTCTACAGTTGCTTCATTTCCTGCTTGCCTTAGAACTTCGTCGCAGACGCTAGTACTTACACATTATACTGTTTATGTTTACTGTCAAAAACAAGAATATAAAGTTTATAAACAAGAAAAATAGTTCTTAAATGTTATGTAGAGCCAGTCTTAACATAAGTAGTATAGCAGGGTCCATTTGACCCGAATTTAGGTGCTAAATTAACAAAGATATATAGTAGGTGCGCGGCGCACCTAATGTACCGTAGGCGCAGGGGGAGTTAACCGTGACATTTCGTGTCGGGATGTTGACCTCTAGTCCCGGTGACCCGGAAGTGACCTGTTTATGTCTGGTGTGTCCTGGCTTTGGAGTTCTTGATCGACAGTGACAGGTTAGTAGATTATACAACATCATGGACAAACAATCAATATAAAACAGAAGACAAAGATATATTTTATTCTTTTATTATCTCAATAGGTGTATAACATACATTGATATTATATAACATTACAAAAACATTCAGTACATTGAGTCAATATATAGTACATGGATAACATTTATTTATAGATAGGTAGTTGGATGTCTGCTTAGCGTTGTGTCATAAATGAATCATAAGGGGTGAAACTGTTAGAGATTGCTGGGTAGTCTAAGCTGGTAGTGTAAAGAGTTAAATATCTAGAGGCGTAGTCGAGACGTTATCATCAGCTACCTTTCTTTTTATATAGAAATAGGAAAGAGCATTTCTTGTTTGACTGTAGGAAAATATGGAATTATTTAAGACTTTGAATCCTACATTTTTCCCACCCTTGGCCTTTTGCGTAGCGAGAACCTCTAAAAACATATCTTTATCTAATTTGTTGTGTTGCTTGCTTAGCCCTTTACAACTGATTTTATCGTAATCCCCACTACAATGGTACGTCTTACTACATAAGCTAACAAGAGCTGTCCCTTCGTACTCTAGTTTAAAAAGTCCAGGCGTTCGTTTGGTGTGCGCTTTAACACCCTTACAGTTTATACAATCTGTCTTGCTAGTATGTTCATCGCAGCGATGGGTGTATGGAGGTCGCCTAGTGTGTAATAAGGGCTGTATAGGGGTCGTCTAGTGTGCCGTGATGGGTCAATGGAGGTCGGCTAGTATGTCGTGATGGGTGTACGGAGGTCGTCTAGTGTGTCATATTGGGTGTATAGAGGGCGTTTAGTGTGTCATGATGGTTGTATAGGGGTCGTCTAGTGTGTCATGATGGTTGTATAGGGGTCGTCTAGTGTGCCGTGATGGGTGTACGGAGGTCGTCTAGTGTGTCATATTGGGTGTATAGAGGGCGTTTAGTGTGTCATGATGGTTGTATAGAGGTCGTCTGGTGTGTCATGATGGTTGTATAGGGGTCGTCTAGTGTGCCGTGATGGGTGTACGGAGGTCGTCTAGTGTGTCATATTGGGTGTATAGAGGGCGTTTAGTGTGTCATGATGGTTGTATAGGGGTCGTCTGGTGTGTCATGATGGTTGTATAGGGGTCGTCTAGTGTGCCGTGATGGGTCAATGGAGGTCGGCTAGTATGTCGTGATGGGTGTACGGAGGTCGTCTTGTGTGTCATATTGGGTGTATAGAGGGCGTTTAGTGTGTCATGATGGTTGTATAGGGGTCGGCTAGTGTGTCATATTGGGTGTATAGAGGGCGTCTAGTGTGTCATGATGGGTGTATGTAGGTCGTTTAGTGTGTCATATTGTGTGTATAGAGGGCGTTTAGTGTGTCGTGAGGGGTGTATGGAGGTCGTCTACTGTGTCGTGAGGGGTGTATGGAGGTCATCTAGTGTGGTATGTGTGGTGTATGGCGGTTGTCTGGTATATCATACTTTAATCAACCAATAAGAAAAATGAAGGAACATTACATTCAACATTACTTATCTTAACTACTTTACATCAATACAGTTGAATAACGTGTTATCGTTAAGTCTTACCATACTTTAAGAGAAAACATTCAAACTTACAGCGTAAAATATAGTCTCAAGCATCTACACCGAATATAACCTGTTATCGATAAGCCTTAACATACGTTAAGAGAAAACAAGCCAACTTACTGTGCAAAAATCCGCTAGTGTGAACAGTAACTTTCCTTGAATCAACCAAACTTATAACGCCGTCTAGTTTAAATATAACCTGGTAAGAAATGAATAAATTAGCCAATCAGCGAGTGACTATGCCAACATCGCTTGATATCGGGATTAACCAATCAGAAAAGAGTATTAACATAGGAGGCGGGGCGAAGAAATGACTGACAGCTAGATTAACCAATCAGAAAAGCGCGTTAGCCCAAGCGTGGGTAGTGGCTGTCGGGTCAGCAGTGGGGGAAAAATGCGGGGTAGTGGGTTACTTGAACTCGTTTTGACCCCTGAGGCAATTCCAGAAGAGTTCTATGACCTCATTTTGACCGCTGAAGGCTTTAATACCAATGTTTCCCACTTCAACGAACGACATACATCATTAAAGGTGATTACTTCAGCTCTTAGACTTTGGAGTTCCATATCTTTATCACTTCAACGAATGACAGACAACAGTAAAGATGATCATTTCAGGTAAGAAAACTTAGTTCCAAACCCTAAAATTTTGGTTCATACTCACAAAGTTGAACACAAACTCTACAAATTTAGGCCCAAAGTTGTAATTGTTAGACACGAAAGTCGTAAATGTTATATGCAAAGTCCAAAAGTTTGTCAAAAAGACAACCCAAACTCAAAATAGTTAGACACGAAAGGTCAAAAAAGTATATGCAAAGTCCAAAATGTTACGTCAAAAGACAACTAATATAACAACAAGCCCTAAAATTTCGTCGCGTAACCAAAAAGTTGAACTCAAAACCCTACAAAATTTAAACCCAAAGGCAAAATAGTTAGACACAAAAGACCAAATAGTTATATACAAAGGCTAAAAGTTTGTCAAAAAGACAACCCAAACTCAGAATAGTTAGACACAAAACCCAACAATTTATAGGCAAAGTCCAAAAAGTTACTCCAAAAGACAACTAATGTAACACTTAACCCCAAAATTTCGTCTCATAACCAAACAGTTGAACTCAAAACCCTAAAAATTTAGTCCCAAAGTGATACTAGTTCGACACAAAAGTCGTAAATGTTATATACAAAGGCCAAAACTTTGTCAAAAAGACAACCCAAACTCAGAATAGTTAGACACGAAAGTCATAAATGTTATATGCAAAGTCCAAAATTTTGTCAAAAAGACAACCCAAACTCAGAATATTTAGACACAAAAGACCAAATAGTTACATTCAAAGTCCAAAAGTTTGTCAAAAAGACAACCTTAACTCAAAATAGTTAGACACAAAGCCCAACAATTTATATGCAAAGTCCAAAAAGTTACTCCAAAAGACAACTAATGTAGCACTTAACCCCAAAATTTCGTCTCATAACCAAAAAGTTGAACTCAAAACCCTAAAAAGTGTCCACTTATCAACCAAAGTCTTTAATACAGCTGAGAAAACCCTAATAAATAATTACAATTTACTAAAAATGTTGCACTTGATGATAGTTGCGACTGTGTCTAAATCATTATTGAAAATATTCATAGAACTCTAGTAAAAACCAAACACACTAAAACACCACATTGAAAGAATGAACTTAAAGTTCACGCCCCTGTCACAACTCTGCTAAGAAAAGTACGGCAAAGCATGAAAGTTATGGCCCCTGCTATAACTCTACTAAACGAAAGTATTACCAAACACGTAGGTTACACTCCTACCATAACCCACTAAGAAAAACAAGATTTTGCTTAAAATACCACATTTATGATTGTTACGCCCCTTGTCCCTTTATGAGGGGTACGCCCATGAAACTGTTAGAAATAGTAAATTTACACTCTAGGGCTACTCCAAACTTTACATTAAGCATCCCCGTATCAAGAATTTACTTAAAAGTCACTTTTAGGGTTGTTACGCCCCTTGCCTATTTTTGGCGGCTACGCCCATGAAACTGTTACAAATAGTCAATTTAACATCTAGACATACCCCAAACATTATATTAGTCATCCCCATATCAAGAATTTACATAAACCAACTTTTGAAATTACTACCCCCGTACCCATTTTTGGCGGTTACGCCCATGAAACTGTAAAAAAATTGAAATTTAACACCTAGACATACCCCAAACTTTATATTAAACATCCCCGTATCAAGAATTTACATAAAAAACAACTTTTGAAATTACTACCCCTGTACCCATTTTTGGCGGTTACGCCCATGAAACTGTTAAAGTGTAAAAATTAGTAGTATAGATCTAGTGATAGGACCGTGGAAAGTGTCTTTGAAGGCACCTAAATCCTTATATAAATAGTCTACCCGCAGATCGAGGCACATTTTTTGGTGCCGTTTTTCCTTATATGAGAGTGTTCCCGGTCAATCACTAGATCTATACTACTAATTTTTTGATGATTTTTCAGGCAAATTTGATACATGGGCGTGTCAAATATTATGTTTGAGGTATACCAATAGGTTAAATTTCAATTTTTAACAGTTTCATGGGCGTAACCGCCAAAAAATGGGTACAGGGGTAGTAATTTCAAAAGGTGTTTTTATGTAAATTCTTGATACGGGGATGCTTAATATAAAGTTTGGGGTATGTCTAGATGTTAAATTGACTATTTTTAACAGTTTCATGGGCGTAACCGCCAAAAAATGGGTACATGTGTAGAAATTTCAAAAGTTGTTTTTATGTAAATTCTTGATACAGGGATGATTAAAATGAAGTTTGGGGTATGTCTAGATGTTAAATTGACTATTTTTAACAGTTTCGTGGGCGTAACCGCCAAAAATGGGTACAGGGGTAGTAATTTCAAAAGTTGTTTTTATGTAACTTCTTGATACGGGGCTGCTAAATATAAAGTTTGGGGTATGTCTATATGTTAAATTGACTATTTTTAACAGTTTCATGGGCGTAACCGCCAAAAATGGGTACAGGGGTAGTAATTTCAAAAGTTGTTTTTATGTAAATTCTTGATACGGGGATGACTAAAATGAAGTTTGGGGTATATCTAGCTGTTAAATTTACTATTTTTAACAGTTTCATGGGCGTAACCGCCAAAAATGGGTACGGGGGTAGTAATTTCAAAAGTTGTTTTTTATGTAAATTCTTGATACGGGGATGTTTAATATAAAGTTTGGGGTATGTCTAGGTGTTAAATTTCAATTTTTTTTACAGTTTCATGGGCGTAACCGCCAAAAATGGGTACGGGGGTAGTAATTTCAAAAGTTGGTTTTATGTAAATTCTTGATATGGGGATGACTAATATAATGTTTGGGGTATGTCTAGATGTTAAATTGACTATTTGTAACAGTTTCATGGGCGTAGCCGCAAAAAATAGGCAAGGGGCGTAACAACCCTAAAAGTGACTTTTAAGTAAATTCTTGATACGGGGATGCTTAATGTAAAGTTTGGAGTAGCCCTAGAGTGTAAATTTACTATTTCTAACAGTTTCATGGGCGTACCCCTCATAAAGGGACAAGGGGCGTAACAATCATAAATGTGGTATTTTAAGCAAAATCGTGTTTTTCTTAGTGGGTTATGGTAGGAGTGTAACCTACGTGTTTGGTAATACTTTCGTTTAGTAGAGTTATAGCAGGGGCCATAACTTTCATGCTTTGCCGTACTTTTCTTAGCAGAGTTGTGACAGGGGCGTGAACTTTAAGTTCATTCTTTCAATGTGGTGTTTTAGTGTGTTTGGTTTTTACTAGAGTTCTATGAATATTTTCAATAATGATTTAGACACAGTCGCAACTATCATCAAGTGCAACATTTTTAGTAAATTGTAATTATTTATTAGGGTTTTCTCAGCTGTATTAAAGACTTTGGTTGATAAGTGGACACTTTTTAGGGTTTTGAGTTCAACTTTTTGGTTATGAGACGAAATTTTGGGGTTAAGTGCTACATTAGTTGTCTTTTGGAGTAACTTTTTGGACTTTGCATATAAATTGTTGGGCTTTGTGTCTAACTATTTTGAGTTAAGGTTGTCTTTTTGACAAACTTTTGGACTTTGAATGTAACTATTTGGTCTTTTGTGTCTAAATATTCTGAGTTTGGGTTGTCTTTTTGACAAAATTTTGGACTTTGCATATAACATTTATGACTTTCGTGTCTAACTATTCTGAGTTTGGGTTGTCTTTTTGACAAAGTTTTGGCCTTTGTATATAACATTTACGACTTTTGTGTCGAACTAGTATCACTTTGGGACTAAATTTTTAGGGTTTTGAGTTCAACTGTTTGGTTATGAGACGAAATTTTGGGGTTAAGTGTTACATTAGTTGTCTTTTGGAGTAACTTTTTGGACTTTGCCTATAAATTGTTGGGTTTTGTGTCTAACTATTCTGAGTTTGGGTTGTCTTTTTGACAAACTTTTAGCCTTTGTATATAACTATTTGGTCTTTTGTGTCTAACTATTTTGCCTTTGGGTTTAAATTTTGTAGGGTTTTGAGTTCAACTTTTTGGTTACGCGACGAAATTTTAGGGCTTGTTGTTATATTAGTTGTCTTTTGACGTAACATTTTGGACTTTGCATATACTTTTTTGACCTTTCGTGTCTAACTATTTTGAGTTTGGGTTGTCTTTTTGACAAACTTTTGGACTTTGCATATAACATTTACGACTTTCGTGTCTAACAATTACAACTTTGGGCCTAAATTTGTAGAGTTTGTGTTCAACTTTGTGAGTATGAACCAAAATTTTAGGGTTTGGAACTAAGTTTTCTTACCTGAAATGATCATCTTTACTGTTGTCTGTCATTCGTTGAAGTGATAAAGATATGGAACTCCAAAGTCTAAGAGCTGAAGTAATCACCTTTAATGATGTATGTCGTTCGTTGAAGTGGGAAACATTGGTATTAAAGCCTTCAGCGGTCAAAATGAGGTCATAGAACTCTTCTGGAATTGCCTCAGGGGTCAAAACGAGTTCAAGTAACCCACCACCCCGCATTTTTCCCCCACTGCTGACCCGACAGCCACTACCCACGCTTGGGCTAACGCGCTTTTCTGATTGGTTAATCTAGCTGTCAGCCATTTCTTCGCCCCGCCTCCTATGTTAATACTCTTTTCTGATTGGTTAATCCCGATATCAAGCGATGTTGGCATAGTCACTCGCTGATTGGCTAATTTATTCATTTCTTACCAGGTTATATTTAAACTAGACGGCGTTATAAGTTTGGTTGATTCAAGGAAAGTTACTGTTCACACTAGCGGATTTTTGCACAGTAAGTTGGCTTGTTTTCTCTTAACGTATGTTAAGGCTTATCGATAACAGGTTATATTCGGTGTAGATGCTTGAGACTATATTTTACGCTGTAAGTTTGAATGTTTTCTCTTAAAGTATGGTAAGACTTAACGATAACACGTTATTCAACTGTATTGATGTAAAGTAGTTAAGATAAGTAATGTTGAATGTAATGTTCCTTCATTTTTCTTATTGGTTGATTAAAGTATGATATACCAGACAACCGCCATACACCACACATACCACACTAGATGACCTCCATACACCCATCACGACATACTAGCCGACCTCCATTGACCCATCACGGCACACTAGACGACCCCTATACAACCATCATGACACACCAGACGACCCCTATACAACCATCATGACACACTAAACGCCCTCTATACACCCAATATGACACACTAGACGACCTCCGTACACCCATCACGGCACACTAGACGACCCCTATACAACCATCATGACACACCAGACGACCTCTATACAACCATCATGACACACTAAACGCCCTCTATACACCCAATATGACACACTAGACGACCTCCGTACACCCATCACGGCACACTAGACGACCCCTATACAACCATCATGACACACTAGACGACCCCTATACAACCATCATGACACACTAAACGCCCTCTATACACCCAATATGACACACTAGACGACCTCCGTACACCCATCACGACATACTAGCCGACCTCCATTGACCCATCACGGCACACTAGACGACCCCTATACAGCCCTTATTACACACTAGGCGACCTCCATACACCCATCGCTGCGATGAACATACTAGCAAGACAGATTGTATAAACTGTAAGGGTGTTAAAGCGCACACCAAACGAACGCCTGGACTTTTTAAACTAGAGTACGAAGGGACAGCTCTTGTTAGCTTATGTAGTAAGACGTACCATTGTAGTGGGGATTACGATAAAATCAGTTGTAAAGGGCTAAGCAAGCAACACAACAAATTAGATAAAGATATGTTTTTAGAGGTTCTCGCTACGCAAAAGGCCAAGGGTGGGAAAAATGTAGGATTCAAAGTCTTAAATAATTCCATATTTTCCTACAGTCAAACAAGAAATGCTCTTTCCTATTTCTATATAAAAAGAAAGGTAGCTGATGATAACGTCTCGACTACGCCTCTAGATATTTAACTCTTTACACTACCAGCTTAGACTACCCAGCAATCTCTAACAGTTTCACCCCTTATGATTCATTTATGACACAACGCTAAGCAGACATCCAACTACCTATCTATAAATAAATGTTATCCATGTACTATATATTGACTCAATGTACTGAATGTTTTTGTAATGTTATATAATATCAATGTATGTTATACACCTATTGAGATAATAAAAGAATAAAATATATCTTTGTCTTCTGTTTTATATTGATTGTTTGTCCATGATGTTGTATAATCTACTAACCTGTCACTGTCGATCAAGAACTCCAAAGCCAGGACACACCAGACATAAACAGGTCACTTCCGGGTCACCGGGACTAGAGGTCAACATCCCGACACGAAATGTCACGGTTAACTCCCCCTGCGCCTACGGTACATTAGGTGCGCCGCGCACCAACTATATATCTTTGTTAATTTAGCACCTAAATTCGGGTCAAATGGACCCTGCTATACTACTAACATATGGATGCGAATCATGGACAATAAGACAACAGACAAGAAAATCACTGGAGTCTGTAGAAATGTGGTTTTACAGAAGAATGTTGAGAGTACCATGGACAACTAAAAAGAGTAATGAAGATGTTCTGAGAGAGGTCAAAGCAAAAATAGAGCTAATTTCCAATATTAGGAAGAAACAATCACCATTTTTTGGTCATGTAATGAGAAGAGAACAACTGGAATATATTGTAACAACTGGAAAAATTGAGGGACAAAGAGATAGAGAGAAGCAAAGAGAAAAAATAACAGACAGCTTAAGAGAATGGCGTGGCAGAAGGTCAACAACAGAAATGATAAATAGCTGCCGAGATCGAAAGTTGTGGAAAGACATGATCACCTACGCCAGTAGGCCCGGTACTTGATGATGATGATGTTTACTGTCACCTGGGGCACTAAGTTGTGTTTTCTAAAAACAATCATTAATGACATCATAAGCTGATATTAACTGATCATTTCCATCCTGAATACAATTATTCATTTTATTGACATATAACGCTAAAATTGTGTCATGAGCCTCACATCTGCAGTCATGGCTTACAAATTCCGCTTAAAAATCGTTTTTGAGTTTGATGTCATGTCAGCAATCTCGTAGCTACAGCCTCAGTTTGGCAGTAGTTTTCTTCAGGTGGGCGTTGTCTGTCACATTAATAAGAGAGAGTTGGTAACATGTTCAAGTAGTACGTTTGATGACACTTCTGACATTTATAACATTTTAGCAGCTTTCTATGCATTACTTTTACATATTTCTATATCGGCAGATTATTTCAAACATTTCTAGTTGTTCATTTTTGTGTTCTCTGACTTGGTTTTCTCATTTCTCATTCATTTCTATTCTCAGACTTGGTTCATTACTTCTCAATTTCCATTTTGAAAGCCATCGAATTGTCTTATAGAACAACACTTCTTCTTTATTTTATTATGTCACACGCTATTAAAAACAGTTTTGGTTCTGTTGGGCGAGTTATTACGTGCCTGTTTATAGTCGTTACTGTTCTATATATTGTCTTTTCAAGCCGAAGTCGGCACACTAGGCAGATATTTTAGACTCTTCATGTTCGACGATCTTTGCTAATAAGTATCAGACTTTGCACAAAACCCGCATTGTATCTCGCCAGACGTTATTCTTCTGTGAGAAACTCAGGGTGAGAGCTGATGACTGCTTTTGTTGCCACTCGCCTCAGTGTTCCCTTTAGTGTTTCTCCATGTCGACTCGAACAGTTAGGAAAAAACTTTTAATAGCATTTTACGCCTCCGTTTTTTTTTTTTTTTTAACTATAAACGTCTCCTGTTGATGAAAACAATATAAAGTATGAAAACAATATAAAGTATGAAAACATTATAAAAATGTGGAAGGTATTTCTTTTTGTATAAAAAAAAATTCCCCTTGACATTTGCCTGTCATTTCTTCAGACAGTACTGAAAGAGAAGATGAAAATAATTTTCTTAAAAGAAAGAATTTACCACAACGAAAATGTCAACGCCTTTGTGTTCTGGTTTTAATCTGGCCACACACACAAATTAATTGATTTAAATAAATTCCAATTATTCTACATTTCCCAAGATTGAAGCTAATTATCATTGTCAGATACCTCAGTACTTCCATCTAGTTTGAAAGAAAACTCGTTTTTCTGTAATTTTTCAAGATCAATGTTAAAAATATCGGCAGATTTATGAGAAAAAATATGGACGCACAAGCGTATTTTATAAAATAAGAATCTTTTATATTTGATTGTCAGATTCGGGAATAATCCTCGCACGTTGATAGAATGAGCTCTCTTCTAAAATGATATTGTTTTCCTTTATTTCACACCAGTTCCGAAATGTGATAATAAGCTTTATTGAGCAATGAATCTTCACGAAGGTTGATAAAATTGTCAACAAAGACATGATTTGTTAAGTGTGCACTAATTGTTTTTTGGGTGACATCGGTAAGGCTTTGTTGCAATTGTCTCTTCAGCTAAAGTCAACTATTGATTGTTTTACACACACAAAGCATTATGTTTATACTTCTCATCTTCTCCACGCAACAACAGAGAGTAACAACCCCAGTACCAGGTGTTCGTGGCTTGTTGATGCGGGCCACGCTGCTATTATTTATCTTTACAATGGTTCGGAGAAGGCCAACACAAGCCCTGAAAGCTAAGATGACATGGATATGTTCAGTTTTTAACCCGTAGAAGACGATGCCAATGTATTAAATCTGATTTGCAAAGAGATCGTTTTCGGGACGGCCTCATCTATTCCGTTTCTCTCATAAACCACCATCCCCTTAGCAAATCAATTCAGAGGAAGAGGTATTGTTTACAGCATTCTGAAAAAATGACAAATAATCAACAACAGAAAAAAAAAACAAAGAACAATATATGGACCGAAGCAGGATCGAACCCGTACTCAGTGGCACAGCGCCTTGCCACGAAAAGTCAAACGCTAGGGAACACTGTCACTCAGCTAACTCGGGAAAAAAAAAAAAAAAAACTAGTTTCGGTCCATATATTGTTCTTTGCTTTTTATTTCTGTTGTTGATTATTTGTCATTTTTTCCGAGTGCTGTAAACATACCTCTTCCTCTGAATTGATTCGCTGATTATCACCTCTTAAGTTTCCCTCTATAATAATATTCATTTATTATTATTTGTCTCCCATCCCCTTAGCAACCTTGTTTCCGTCTGGTGAGCGGCAAGCTGCAATGCTCTCCCACGCATTACGGTTGTTGCAACATTTTAGTGACATCTTTATAGCGACTTTGAATCTGTTATTTTTCTCCACTATATGACTCTCTACCCATTTGCAGTTCTCCAAAATAATTTCTTTGATAGGCGTTGATCTGGCATGCGAACCACAAACCTCAGCGACATATTTTATACAACAGTGTCTTTATTTGTGCAAAGATTGAGTCGGCGCATCGTTGTCTGGTATCATGTACTATCATCTTCTCTTCAGTGCGAGTACACGGAGAGAGAGAGTAGAAAACAACCATCCTAGTTCACACAAGAATTAAGAGAGAGAGAGAGAGAGAGAGAGAGAGAGAGAGAAAGTAGGCACTAACAACCCAAGAATAAGCACTGAGAGAGTGAGAGAAAGTAGGCACTAACAACACAAGAATAAGTACTGAGAGAGAGAGTGAGAGAAAGTAGGCACTAACAACCCAAGAATAAGTACTGAGAGAGAGAGAGAGAGAGTGAGTAGAAAACAACAATCCTAGTTTATACAAGCACTGAGAGAGAGAGAGAGAGAGAGAGAGAGTGAGAGAGTAGAAAACAACAACCATAGTTTATACAAGCACTGAGAGAGAGAGAGAGAGAGTAGAAAACAACAACCATAGTTTATACAAGCACTGAGAGAGAGAGAGAGTAGAAAACAACAATCCTAGTTCATACAAGCACTGAGAGAGAGAGAGAGAGAGAGAGAGAGAGTAGAAAACAACAATCCTAGTTCATACAAGCACTGAGAGAGAGAGAGAGAGAGAGAGAGTAGAAAACAACAATCCTAGTTTATACAAGCACTGAGAGAGAGAGAGAGAGAGAGAGAGAGTAGAAAACAACAACCATAGTTTATACAAGCACTGAGAGAGAGAGAGAGTAGAAAACAACAATCCTAGTTTATACAAGCACTGATAGAGAGAGAGAGAGAGAGAGTAGAAAACAACAATCCTAGTTCATACAAGCACTGAGAGAGAGAGAGAGAGAGAGAGTAGAAAAGAACAATCCTAGTTTATATAAGCACTGAGAGAAAGAGAGAGTAGAAAACAACAATCCTAGTTTATACGAGCACTGAGAGAGAGAAAGAGAGAGCAGAAAACAACAATTCTAGTTTATACAAGCACTGAGAGAGAGAGAGGGAGAGTAGAAAACAACAATCCTAGTTTATACAAGCACTGAGAGAGGGTGAGGGTAGAAAACAACAATCCTAGTTTATACAAGCACTGAGAGAGAGAGAAAGAGAGTAGAAAACAACAATCCTAGTTTATACAAGCACTGAGAGAGAGGGAGAGAGTAGAATACAACAATCCTAGTTTATACAAGCACTAAGAGAGAGAGAGAGAGAGAGAGAGAGAGAGAGAGAGAGAGAGAGAGAGAGAGAGAGAGAGAGAGCAGAAAACAACAATCCTAGTTTATACAAGCACTGAG
>JAVIAB010000092.1:30771815-30961815 GCA_032433765.1 Megaustenia siamemsis | reverse complement strand
TTTTCAACCGAAAGGTGTATCAAAAACTTGTGTCTTTTCCGAAATAAAAAAAAATCGTAAACATTTGGGAACTTAATGTAGACCTCGCAGAAACAGCAATGTCTTCTTTCATGTAACTACTATTTACACTTTAAAATATGAACATGTTCTTTCTGACATGACACCATCACCATATGATTATCAACAACGTGTACACTCCTTGCAACAAACTGGCCTTCAATATGTTCGTTTCAGCTCAAATCATTTTCCCAGTTATGCCAAGACATCTATTCTCACCACGTGTTTGCCAGTCGTCTTCTGTTCCACTCCTAAACACATACAGACAACAAGCAAGAAGCTTATCACACAAACCAGGCTAAAGATTCCACTTAACAAATAAGAAGATACAGTTGCTTACAATATATTTTGTTATGTGAATGTTTGTGTTCTTTATAAAAGAGTGGTTGAATAATTCCATATTAAAAACATAGAAATTATTGCTATCTTTCAGCATTTTCCTCTTTATAATTACTAATAGATCGCTATATCAAAATCTAAACATCAAAAATGTGCAAAAATATAATATTGGTCATTACAAAAAATATCTGCTGAAGGGAAAGCTGATATCTTGCAGGATATTCTTGAAGATACAGACATATCAGTTGAGTGTGTGTGAGTGTGTGTGCGTTTGTATTTGTGTAACAGGTATCTGTCAATAGACGTGAGAAAAAGAGTTCATTAGTGATATATAGAGCCATTACTGACTCATGGAAGTGAATCATGGACAGTTGACAAACACTTGAAAAGATGTTTCGAGGTCACAGGAATGGGATTTCTTAGAAGAATGTTGAGAATTCCCAGGACAACTAAAATTACCAAAATGGAAATTCTCAAAGAGGCCAACACAAAAAAGGGAGCTCTAAAAAAACATAAAAAAGAAATAATCGACATTTTTCAGGAAGAGGAAAGTAGGAACACTTGGTTACAACTGGCAAATTAGAGGGAAAGAGAGATCGCGGACGACAAAGGGAGAAGATACTGGATAGCTTGGTGTCATGGCACGGAGAACGGGTAACAACAGAAATGACACGATGTATTTTGGATAGAGAATTGTGAAACGACATGATCGCCTACGCCAACAGGCAAGGCACACGATGACATATATATCAAATTAACATATATATGTTAAAATATGAGTACAATACATAGAACTGTCACCAAGAACTTAAGAAGGAACTGAAAGATCTCACACTTACATCTTCGTAAACATGACGTTATCTTCAACTTTCCTAAGAAAGACAAATATATATATAACTTCGCAACACAAAACTATCTTTACGACACATAGTACCATTGCTGGTGTATGTCGGGGGGCAACGATAGAACCCGAGGGGTAAAGGCCGCTTTGTCAAGCAGTCGCCACGACGTGTGAGACTCAGGATTTTTATTTCACCCCTGATAGAAAAAATACTTTCTGTCTACCGCAGCCTTCGAACACTGTACGTCAGCTTTTCAGCCAGCGGAACAGTGGTTTTAGCCGCACGGCCACGCGCAACACAAGTTTTAGGAATTCAGACTTGGAGATCATGATTTTTGTCAATATTCAGAAAATACAAAACATATTCTCTATTCTTGCAGCATGTACACAGTGAAATAAATGCAGGTCTACCGAGACGGCGAGCTATGAATTACAAGATATTGGAAGGAATTGTGGGTCAATGATGTCTAAAACCTCAAAAGAGGAGAATTTGGATGAAAGTGGAAGCCCTAAAGCATAACACAATTTTTTAATGGACTTCTATTGATAAAGTGTCAGCCAGTTAGTTAAACCTGCAGCGCCTGGCTAATTACAGCTGTTGTTATATCATCATCTATCGATCTATTGACCTTTCGAGCCGTAGCCGGCCCATAGGGCGTAGACCAAGATACTCCATCTCTTATCAGAATTTTTATTCTAGCAGTTTTCAATTCTTTTAAAGATATTGTATCAAATCTCGCCATTTGTCTCTGTTCTGTGCAAGCAGCTCTATCTCATTGAGGGAGCCGAAACATATCACCATGATCAGACCAAATTCAGTCCTTTCCATGAAATTTGACTACAGTTAAAAAGAAATAATATATTTGGCTTTGCAATGTTGTCAGATTGAAGCTTATGCTTTCTGACCATCCATTCAAGATGATTGCACCCACTGTAAACAATAGTTTCATTAATCAATCAATTAATTTATTTTACTATTTTAGCTACCTAGCCACCCACCAACCTACATACCTACCTATCTAACTACATATCCTAATTTAATTTAATCTAATCTTATATATATATATATATATATATATATATATATATATATATATATACATACATATATATATATATATATATATATATATATATATATATATATATATATATATATATATATATATATATATATATATATATATATATCCTTTAGCGTCTTGACAGATGGTTGGTAGCAAGTAATCATGATAAGTCAATAGTTTGGTAAAATATTAGTGTCTTATGCTGGGTGCTGTTTTTGTTGAACAGCTTCTCTCGTGGTTGAATCTACCAATATTGGATAGACAGATTCGATCGCAGAATGAACAATGTATATTCGTGGTGTCTGGCCTCGTCTTCTTAATTCTTAATGTGATATCAACGCTGCCTCGAATGTTGCTCTGCCGTTTTTTTTATTTTTCTTCTCCGTGTTCTAGGATATGCAGCCATATCCTTCCAGTTTAATTCACTGATAGTGAATACCCATTAGGAAGCTTTACAAACACCCTTGTATCTCAGCACTGGTCTGCCCTTTGGTATTTTCCGTTCCTTAGTTCATAATACAGTATTTGTTTGGGAATACGGTTGTTTGCCACTCTTCTTACATGACACAACCGCCTTATCCTCCAACTCCTAAGTGCTGCCATGATGAATGGGAGTTTGGCTCGTTGTAAGACATTAGAGTTGTACTTTGACCTGCCATTTGATGTCAATAACCTTTCGAAGGCAACGCACATGAAAGTTGTTTAGCTTTTCTCCTGCCCTGCATTGGTAGTCCAAGTTTCTGACCCATAGAGAAGTGTATTAATCACATAACTTTTGTTAATATGAATCTTAGGTCTGCGCACACAGGCGTTCTCACACACACACACACACACACACACACACAGAGGAGATAATAATAATAATAATAATAATAATCATCATCATCATTGAGTACCGTCTCCGCATCGAAGGTTGCCTACCATGGAGCGCCATTCCATTGTCTCTTGCTTTGATGGTGTAGATTGTCATAGACTGACTTGTCCATCTTTCGATGTTACTCGTCCATGTTAGTCTTGGTCTGCCTGTGCCTCTTTTACCTTGTATTTTCCCTTCAAATATTACTTTTATTAGCCTGTTGTGTCTTTTAGCATGCCCCAAAAATGTCATTTGTCTTGTTCTAATGTGTTTAGTAGTTCTCTTTTCATTTTTAGTTGATTTAAAACTTCATTGTTTGTTTTCTTTTCTTTCGATCCAATTCTACCTATTCTTATATAAATCCGCATTTCAAAGGCTTAAATTTTCTGTTCTGTTTTCTTGTCTAATGTACAACGGAAAAGACACCGGATAAATGAGGAGATAATAATGTTAAAATATACTTGAAAATAATTTCACATAGTCTCGTTGTTTATGACAATCACGATTGACATTTGTGATTTATATGTGTATTTTCCAGCATCTAGTATCCCTTTGTATTGCTTGCATGTCGGTATAAACGGCATCCATTTTTCGTCGTTTTGCATTTTCCATATTTAAATAAGTATTTTCTTCATAAAACACATTTGATTTCAAAGCAATTGATAATCAAATTACTGACATAATGACCATAGCACTGTAGCATAATTAGAAAAACACTGTGTTAAAAAAAAAAACGAATCGAACGAAGACTATACAATATATATTCACAAGAAAAGAAAAAATGTCCTCTGTATGATATTACATGTCTATGAGTTATATTATCTATATTGATATTTTAACTCACAGTTGATAAATCACATTCCGAACTTTCTTCTTTTTCAGAGTCCAACGATAATTCACAGTTTAGTTGTTCATTTAGTCTACGAATACATTATTTGTTCACTAGAACTTGACTGCCAACAGTCAGTACGGACGTTTTATCTGTATATTGATGTAACATTGTCAACTGCTACTTTATATCTGTATATTGATATAACATTGTCAACTGCTACTTTATATCTGTATATTGATATAACATTGTCAACTGCTGCTTTATGTCGGTATATTGATATAACATTGTCAACTGCTACTTTATAGCTGTATATTGATATAACATTGTGAACTGCTACTTTATGTCGGTATATTGATATAACATTGTCAACTGCTACTTTATGTCTGTATATTGATATAACATTGTCAACTGCTACTTTGTGTATGTATATTGATATAACATTGTCAACTGCTACTTTATGTCTGTATATTGATATAACACTGTCGACTGCTACTTTATGTCTGTATATTAGTACAGAGGGAAGTAAAGAGGAAAGATGCAAGACAGCATAAAAAAATGACGAGGTAGAATGAATGTCAGCAACAGAAATGATAGATAACTGTCGAGATCGAGAGTTGTGAAGAGACATAATCACCTACGCCAGCAGCCATGGCACTTGATGACGATGATGATATTGGTATACTACCACCAACTTTAGCATACGTCTGTTTATTGATCGTCGCCAGCTAGTATACCCGTACATCGATCGCTATCAGTTAATATTTGTCTGCAAACTGATCGTCATCAGTTTGTGTACGTCTATAAATGAATATATATATATATTCGCATACTGTTAGTAATTTTCAATATATTAGTCGCGATTGGTTTGTATACGTTTGATTTTGTCTGCGTATTGGTATATGAACGCCAGCAGTGTACATAGACAATGTATTATTATTTATTATTCATTTCAGAAGAGAAACATCTACAATGAAGCACGTGTTATTCCTGAATGTGTGTCTGCAACCCGTTGCATATCTCTCAGCAAACACGGATTTACTGTAGTCAAAAATAATCTCCACGCTCGAAGTGCACAGCGCCTAGCGGTGGTGGTGTTCTTTCTACCTGAGATTTCGGACACGTGGAGAGGGAGGGGGGGAGGGAGGAGAGAGCAACGGTGTGCTTGGAGGCATGTTCTTGTGTCGTCATGTTTAGAGTATGGAGTGGGGGAAAAACGGTGTGCTTGCAGAGGCATGTTCTTGTGTGGTCATGTTTAGCGCGTGGAGTGGAAAGGAGGAGAGGGTGGAGGGATCAAAGATGTGCTTGCTGAGGCATGTTCTTGATTCGTAAAGTTTAGCGTGTGGAGTGGGGAAAACAACAGTGTGTGTGGTGGCATGTTTTTGTGTGGCTAAGTTTAGCGCGGTGTAGTGAAGCAACAGCGTCCATGGAGGCATGTTCTTGTGCGGTTAAGTTTAGCGTGGTGTAGTGAAGCAACAGCGTCCATGGAGGCATGTTCTTGTGTGGCTAAGTTTAGCGTGGTGTAGTGAAGCAACAGCGTCCATGGAGGCATGTTCTTGTGTGGCTAAGTTTAGCGTGGTGTAGTGAAGCAACAGCGTCCATGGAGGCATGTTCTTGTGCGGTTAAGTTTAGCGTGGTGTAGTGAAGCAACAGCGTCCATGGAGGCATGTTCTTGTGTGGCTAAGTTTAGCGTGGTGTAGTGAAGCAACAGCGTCCCTGGAGGCATGTTCTTGTGCGGTTAAGTTTAGCGTGGTGTAGTGAAGCAACAGTGTCCATGGAGGCATGTTCTTGTGTGGCTAAGTTTAGCGTGGTGTAGTGAAGCAACAGCGTCCATGGAGGCATGTTCTTGTGTGGCTAAGTTTAGCGTGGTGTAGTAAAGCAACAGCGTCCATGGAGGCATGTCGTTGTGTCTTTATGTTTAACGTGTGGAGTGTGTGTGTGTGTGGGGGGGGGGGAGGTGAAACAACTGTATGCTTGAAGGCATGTCCCTGTGCTGTCAGACTTAACACGGCTGTTCAGAACAAAACACTGGCGTACTTACAACGGGATGTTTGTCACTGTTCTATGATAAATGTTTGCAAACGGTTGGCTGTCATAAAATTTACCTGACATTCCACGTTTGTATTTGGCGACCATAAAACTTCTCTTTTATAAAAATTAAATTCTTCTTTCTTTTGGTCTTTTTTGCCGTTCGGCCAACGATTACGTCTTCCACGACCGTCATCAAAAGAGCGTTAATTGGTTTGATATTCTATGAGTTGCGTTGGAGTTAGCAGCTCCAATCTGCAATAACAACTCTACTTCAGTAAGACATATTGAGGGTACCGAATGTGTCCTCTGTCTTCGAATTCTACTTCTTGAATTATTTCAGGGGAAGAGGTATGTTTACAACGCTAGAAAAAAAAAACAATCGCAAATGATCAACAACAGAAAAAAAACAAACAAAGAACAATAGACAGCCCGAAGCAGGATCGAACCCGTACTCTAACATTTGTTTCTCGTGGCAAGGCGCTGTGCCGTGGAGTGCGGGTTCCATCTTGCTTTGGGCTGTCTATTATTCTCATTTTTTATGCTGTTGATTATTTGTCATTTTTGTTTCCGAGTGCTGTAAACATACCTCTTCCCTGAAATGATTCACTGATCTATCGCCTCGGATCTATCGCCTCGGAAGTTTCCTTCCATACTAATATTCATTTAATATTATTATTTATTTCCTTTCTTGACTAGACTAGTTTGTCTATTTTCAGGACAACCACGTGTCCGTGAAGTAGGGGTTTACAGTTCAGGTTGAATAATCCTGTTGCCAGCAATCAGCTATGAGTCGCTGACCGCTTTCAGCTCAGGCACTTTGCAGTGACTTGGATCCTACCTTATAGAGCTATTCTTGTTAGTTATGTGTCCTGTATTCTGATGATGATGGTGAACACTTGCCACACTAACACATCTATTATGTATGGCCCTTTTCGTCTTGTCAGACGGTTTTGTGGAGGCTAACGTGTTTTTTTTTAGGTTGTTTTTGTCGAACAGCTTCTCTCGTGGCTAATTCTACGAATGTTTGACAAACACACTCGACCATAGAATTGAACAAGTCAGGCACACTGACCCACAAGCTTTTCCATCTTTTTTTTAAATGAGTCTTTTTCTCTTCCATATTTATTGGCGTTTCAAAAATTCACGTATTCGGTGCTTAACCAATTACTTTGTGGCATGGTTTTCATACTTCCTTTATATTTTTCCGTTTCTCGTGTTGATTTGTCCGGTCCTTCCTCAACATATGCATAATTAATTAGCGCGGTCTCTTTTTTAATTGTTAATATTATTACTCTCTTTATAGTTATACTGTTGTGTTTGTTTATTAGATTTTTAGAGCATTCATGGCACGCGATACATTCTTATCTACTAAGATATTACATCCATGTTGCTGAAAAAGATATTTCACACTGTCAGCCTTACATCAAGTAAGCACGTAACCTGGTACAAATAAAATGACACAATATACAGAAGCCAGATAGATTTTATACTAACAAGAAAACAGAACAAGAAAAGAGTAACCGACAGTAGAGCAATCCCAAATATTACAGACGACACGGATCACAAGATGGTTATGATCACACTAAGACAGCCAAAAATAAAGAGAATATACGAAAACAAACAAAAAATGCGAAAAGAACAGACAATAAAAATAAAACAATTAAAAGATCAAGAAACAATGAAAATCCTAGAAGAAAAACTAACAGAAGAATTCAAGAAACTCCCTAACGAAGTATGCACAGTAGAAGAAGAGTGGAAATAATTTAAGGAAACAGTAACCAACATCTCTAAAACAGCGTGTGGAACGAAGTTAAGAACAAGAGACGGGAAAAAGAGCACCCCGTGGTGGAACAAAACAATCAGAGAAGCAATTAAAGAAAAGAAGAAACTGTTTAAAAATTAGAGGGAGAACAAGAACAAAGAAAAATATGAAAAATATGCCTTAGTTCGAAAAAGAGTTAAAATGTTGATCAAAGAGGCTAAGCAAAGGAATTGGACAGAATTCGGACAAAACATGAGCAGGGACTTCAAGACAGCCACAAGAGATTTCTACAAAGCAGTAAAAGCCATTGAGAGCGAGAAAAAAAACCATGATCCTACTGAGCTGATAAATGACAAAGACGGACAGCCAATATGAAATAACCAATGTATGCAACAGAGATGGAAAGAATATTTTGAAGACCTGTTAAACATACCAACTACCAATAAGACAACAAAAACCACGCTAGAACTCACAAATGCTGAACCCAACATCTTGAAAGAGGAAATCGAAGAAGTAATCAAATATGCACCAAGAAATAAAGCACCGGGGATAGATAACATACCAATAGAAATAATAGCAGCAGCAGGAGAAACAGAAATGCAATGGCTGCACAGAATATTTAATGCAGTATGGCACCAAAAAAAGCCCCAGAAGACTGGCAACAGGCAATCATCATACCAATATGGACAAAGAAAGGTAGCAAAAGAGACTGCAGTCAATATAGAGGTATATCTCTTCTCAGCCATGTAGGAAAGCTATACGCCAAAATCTTGGGAAAAAGGCTGAGACCAATAATACAACTACAGTTAAGCGATTCTCAAATGGGGTTCCGAAAAAAAACAGAGGATGTACCGACGCAAAATTCACATTAAAACAGACAGAAAAAACGACAGAACACAATCAAAACTTATACAAAGCCTTCATTGACCAAGAAAAAGCATTCGACAGAGTAAACAGAGAACAACTGTTGGAGATACTAACAACATACGGAGTAAGCCAACATCTAACTAACCTTATTAAAAGTCTCTACGTCAACAGCAGCTGCAGGGTCAGAACAGCAGCAGGCTACACAGACCACTTCGAAGTTAGATCAGGTGTAAGACAGGGGGCGTACTATTCCCCCCTACTGTTTATTGCATACATAGACCATATATGCAAGCTAGCCAACCCATCAAAGACAGAGGAGATCAACGAGCTTCTATTTGCAAACGATCAGGCACTAATACATGAAACAATAGAAGATCTACAAGAACACTTAAACAAACACAACATCTCAGGCACAAAATACAACATGAAAATCAACATCAACAAACCGAAGCCATGAATGTCGCCAAAAATAAACAGAACATCAACATAACTATAGAAGGTAGACAACTAAAACTAGTAGAGGAATTCAAATACCTAGGAAGTCTAATGACAAACGATAATTATCAAACAGCAGAGATAGAATCAAGATGCAACAAAGCTTGTCAAATCATCGGACAGTTATCACCACTATTGTCCAACAAGGAAATAACTATGTAGGCAAAACGAGCACTATACAATGCAATCTTCATCCCAACGTTGTGCTACCAATGCCAGACCTGGACCCTGGATGCAAGAACAATAAGAAAAATAACCTCTACAGAGATGTAATGTGTTGGACGAATGACAGGAAACAGTCTGAGAGATAAGATCAGAAATGAAGAACTGAGAAAAAGCTAGGAATAGCCCCCGCCATAGAATATATAAGGAAACAACAGATAAAATGGTTTGGCCACGTGACAAGGCAGAAAGAACAAACACAACGAACCTTCAACAAACGTTGTGAGAACAACAGACCAAGGGTCGACCACGAAAAAGATGGGTCGATGGAATTTTAAAAGCACTAGGAAACATAACAGCAGCAGAGACGAACAGAAGAGCAAAAGACCGCAAATTATATCTCCCCTCGATGCTGAAAGGCAGATGAGGAAGGAAAGAAGAAGAAGAAGAAGCCTCACATCGAAAGCTAGCAACTCATTTGTTAGTTTCTACTGAAATTTGATACAGTGAGACAGATTTTCTATTTATTATTTGTCATTATCTTATAATAAAGAACACAAGTCACTGTAAGCTGACACTTGCTTTCATTGTTAGAAACTCTATCGCACTCTTACACACATTTGTCTGCGTTTTTTTTTCTTTTTGATACAACCACAACTTCTGCTTTGGGAATACTTTATTCTACAACATTTTCATCGATTTTTGGCTCTTCCATGTATGATTTATGAAACTGACGCAAGCTTTCAATTTTTAAGGTAAACGCGGCGTAAAATAACATTTACAAAAATTACTGATAACATTACTGGACACTTAACTTACTCTCCTCCGCCTCTGTTGTCGGTCTGTGTCGTAAGGAAATAGAGTGTATATATCAATGTTCTGTACTATGTATGTCTGTGTCGTAAAGGGAATATAGTGTTTAGGTCAATGTTCTCTACTATGTCTGTCTGTGTCGAAAAGGAAAGAGTGTTTAGGTCAATGTTCTCTACTATGTCTGTCTGTGTCGTAAAGGGAATATAGTGTTTAGGTCAATGTTCTGTACTATGTATGTCTGTGTCGTAAAGGGAATATAGTGTTTAGGTCAATGTTCTCTACTATGTCTGTCTGTGTCGAAAAGGAAATAGTGTTTAGGTCAATGTTCTCTACTATGTCTGTCTGTGTCGAAAAGGAAATAGAGTGTTTAGGTCAATGTTCTCTACTATGTCTGTCTGTGTCGAAAAGGAAATAGAGTGTTTAGGTCAATGTTCTCTACTATGTCTGTCTGTGTCGTGAGGAAAGTAAAGTACTTAGATCAAAGTTCTGTGGTATATCCGTCAGTGTCGTAAGGGAAATAGAGTGTTTTGGTTAATTTTCTTTATTGTGCATTAAAAATGTTTAGAATGACGTCTACTTTCATCATCAACATCTTATAGGTCTGCCTTAACCCACCCTTTTCTTCAATTGATTTCAAGTGTCAACGGTGATCACTTAATGTCAATGTCACTTAATTTCTTGTAATTTGCCTCCTCGATTTCAACATTCAGGCATCATATTTCTTTTCTGACGATTTTTTTTTAATTGTAGTCTAGATATGGCTTGGTAGTCTAGATGTGGCTTGGTAGTCTAGATATGGCTTGGTAGTCTAGATGTGGCTTGGTAGTCTAGAAGTGGCTTGGTAGTCTAGATGTGGCTTGGTAGTCTAGATGTGGCTTGGTAGTCTAGATGAGATGTGACTTGGTAGTCTAGATGTGGCTTATTAGTCTAGATGTGGCTTGGTAGTCTAGATATGGCTTGGTAGTCTAGATGTGGCTTTGTAGTCTAGATGTGGCTTGGTAGTCTAGATGAGATGTGACTTGGTAGTCTAGATGTGGCTTATTAGTCTAGATGTGGCTTGGTAGTCTAGATATGGCTTGGTAGTCTAGATGTGGCTAGGTAGTCTAGAAGTGGCTTGGTAGTCTAGAAGTGGCTTGGTAGTCTAGAAGTGGCTTGGTAGTCTAGATATGGCTTGGTAGTCTAGATGTGGCTTTGTAGTCTAGATGTGGCTTGGTAGTCTAGATGAGATGTGACTTGGTAGTCTAGATGTGGCTTATTAGTCTAGATGTGGCTTGGTAGTCTAGATATGGCTTGGTAGTCTAGAAGTGGCTTGGTAGTCTAGAAGTGGCTTGGTAGTCTAGATGTGGCTTGGTAGTCTAGATGTGGCTTGGTAGTCTAGAAGTGGCTTGGTAGTCAAGAAGTGGCTTGGTAGTCTAGATGTGGCTTGGTAGTCTAGATGTGGCTTGGTAGTCTAGATGTGGCTTGGTAGTCTAGAAGTGGCTTGGTAGTCAAGAAGTGGCTTGGTAGTCTAGAAGTGGCTTGGTAGTCAAGAAGTGGCTTGGTAGTCTAGATGTGGCTTGGTAGTCTAGATGCACGATGCCGACCTAATGACAGGAAGGACCCGGGTTCAAAGGCGCTGGTGATTTGTCAAAAATAGGAACAAATTAATCTATGGTCTCTTTATGACGTTACCCTCCCCTGATTTCTTTCGTAGTGAGGTTCGATGTCCAGCCCTCTCGGATAATGGGCAATAAACAGGAGATCCTTGTGCACTGAAAGAATCAATGCCAGTTAAAATCGAAAAGAGTAGGCTTTAAGTATGGCCGCTGCCCCGGCAAAATGTTGAACAGAAACCTACTCAACATGGTGGATCCCAGGTTCCTGCTAGGGAGTTCGTGCACAGATTTGTCTTCAGATATTCTCTAGATTCGGGAGGGGGGATGGAGATATCGGAGCACCAATGTATTCAAATCCAGAGTTCGATAATGATGGTCCTAACAACAAACAAAGAAATTACTCAACATATTTCTCTCGTTCTCTCTCTTTCTCACACGTACACTGTGATATGTATGTCATTTGACAACATTTAGCAATACTCATTTTTATCATTTTTCTTTTTTTATGACCGTCCTACTCTAATTGTCATTATCAAGGAAGGTGGGACTTGCTACAAGCGTTTTAATATTCGTCAAACGTTCGAAATAACTCAATATAGCTATCCTTATATTCTTGTGTACTCTGCTACCATAACATTAACCATATACATTGGTAGTGTTGTAGTTAATGTCTTCATTCATTCATGGTGCAGCCGAGAAGCGTCGAATATGATATTCCTCCATAACCTTCGATCTTTTGCGTTTCAGTTCTATCGTTGATCGTTCTCCGTGTTAGCCCATTAAATCGTCCAGCATTTTGTCTATCTATTTCTCCAACCTTCCATTTTTCGTGTTGGTTTTAAGTTTTCCACCCCGCCTCTTCTTCACACATGCCCCACAAGTCTGGAAGTGCCTTTTCCAAATTTGTTTTATAACTTTCCTCTCCTCATATCCATCTGTTCGTACCTCATCCATAAAGGATTATGAACTTGCATACTATTTTCTTGAGAAATACAATGGTGATATATCCCCTTGCCTGCCATTGGATAAATGTATAGTTTACAGTTAGCGCGTTGGCTTGGAGATAAAGTGAACGAAGCTCAATCCCTATTATGTATTATATTCTCAGCTTCGCAGTACTGCAAATTATACCTGAATAAACATACAAACATACAAAGATGATGACAAGCAATAATGGCAACAAAATGTCAGGGATAATGACAGCAAACAACAGGCTAGAAGTAGAAACTGCCAACAAGTTAAAATATTAGTCGTTGTAGTTCAGCGATAATGAACTGGGCTACTGAGGGCAAAGCTCTGGTCTAGTCCTGATCGACTTCATTTAACATTATATTAGTACTTGTTTTATTTATTTACTTTTTTTTTTTGGGGGGGGGGGGGGGGGGCGGCAAGGCGGCCTGGCATGATATCAACCATAATTACTCATAAAATATGTCGTTGATCACAGACACCATATTTATTATAGGCCGGTGTGGAGGAATCCATTACTCCTTATCAACAACAATGGACACGATATAGCAGAGATCAGGAGGAGACAAATTCTCAAAAAGAAAAAAAATAAGACTCAGAAATTCATGAACATATTGAGATGAGTATAAGAAAAGTCTCTTCGTCAACAGCAGCTACACAGTGAGAATAGCAGCAAGCTACATAGACCACTTCGAAGTTAGATCAGGAGGGTGTGTACTATCCCGTCTATAGTTTATTACATACATGAACTACACGTGCAAGTTAGCCAACCCATCGGAGACAGGAGATCAACGAGCTTCTATTTGCAGACGACCAGGCACTAATACATGAACAAATAGACGACCCAGAAGAACACTTAAATAGACTCAACAGCACAGGCACATAATAAAACATGAAAATCAACAAAACAGAAGACATGAATATCTAAAAAGAGAAACAGAACATAAACATAACTATAGACGGCAGACAACTAAAACAAGTAGAGGAATTTTAATACCTAGGAAGTCTAGTAACAAACGAAAATTAACACAAACAGCAGA
The DNA here is from genome assembly GCA_032433765.1 of Megaustenia siamemsis. Classification (NCBI taxonomy): domain Eukaryota; kingdom Metazoa; phylum Mollusca; class Gastropoda; order Stylommatophora; family Ariophantidae; genus Megaustenia; species Megaustenia siamemsis. The sequence continues at coordinate 30,948,092 of JAVIAB010000092.1, read as the reverse complement.
AAAAGACTCAAAATGCAACAAAGCTTCTGAAATCACTGGACAGTTATCGCCACTATTGTCCAACAAAGAAGTAACACTAGCGCAAAACAGGCACTCTACAATACAATCTTCATCCCACCGTGGCGCTACCAATGCCAGTCCTGGAACCTAGAAGACAGAACAATAAGAAAAATAAACACTACCAAGATGAAATGTGTTAGACGAATGAACTGAAACAGTCTGAGAGACAGGATCAGAAATGAAGAACTGAGAAAAATAAGTTATGGATTAATCCCAGCCATAGAATATATAAAGAAACAACAGATAAAAAGGTTTGGCCAGTGATAGGCAGAACGATGAAAACACAACACAACACAACGAGTCTTTAATCAAAGTTGTGAGAACACCAGACTCAAGAACCGACCACGAAAAAAAGATGGATTGACGGAATATTAAAGACACTAGGAAATATCACAGCAGCAGAGGCAAAAATAGCAAAAGACAGCAAATTATACTTCCCCTCGACACTGAAAGGCAAATGAAGAAGGGAAGAAGAAGATGGAGAATAGAATTTATGAAAATTCTAAAGGATATCGGTCTAGACAGGAGGGAAATCGAGACAATATTCCAAGACTAGCTACCTTGACCATGGCCTAAGATCCCTAAAGGTAGATCAATGGCTTTGATAAAATGGTTTAATTGGAACAAAATAGCACCTGTTTTTTTCTTTTTAATTTAATCACAATTCTGCTGCATATCTTTCCAATTTACGTGAACTAGACCTGGATGCTAAAATAGCCAGCTGAAGAATCACCTAATGATAATTCTGAACAAACAAAATAACCAAGAAAGAGAAATCGAGGAAAGCAAAATAACATAAACTGGAGGACATAGCTCCCGAAAACAGAGTAGGGGCGATTTTAAAGTTGCTGGGACCAAAATATTAATGACTCCTCACCGCCGCAACTTACACCGCTAGACAACGAGAAATATTAAGAATGGAAGTCACTGAACAACTATTTCATAGTAAATCTCAATCCTAGAGCACCGCTCCCGAGACAACTCAGTTGAAAAACTAAAGAATGGGTACCTGGCTTAATTAGTTGGTGAAGGTATTGAAAGCAAGCATGAGCATAGTCAATTAACTTCCAAATGATAATCTTAAAGCCTACCGCGGAGACGTTTAATCATTCAATTGCCTGCAAGATTATACATTAACAGATCATTCTTTACCATTGGGGGTCTCGGTAGCCTAGTTGGGAAAACCACCCGACTGGACTACCGACGCTCAGACAACGCTGGAAGCAGTGTGAATTGTACTCGTTGTTGGAAAAAAAATACCCCCACGGTCGACACAGCCGTTGGCAGAAATGGGTACCAGGGTATTACCTTGGGAAGGTGAGGAATGTCACCTCGCATCGTGAGTTTCGATGCTTGAAGCGGCACTATCCAGAAATCTCCGAACATTTCTGGATAGGCGGCCGAGCACATATGGGTGGAAACTCGCGTGCTAAGATAGGCGGCCGAGCACATATGGGTGGAAACTCGCGTGCTAAGATAGGCGGCCGAGCACATATGGGTGGAAACTCGCGTGCTAAGATAGGCGGCCGAGAACATATGGGTGGAAACTCGCGCGCTAAGATAGGCGGCCGAGCACATATTGGTGGAAACTCGCGTGCTAAGATAGGCGGCCGAGCACATATGGGTGGAAACTCGCGTGCTAAGATAGGCGGCCGAGCACATATGGGTGGAAACTCGCGTGCTAAGATAGGCGGCCGAGCACATATGGGTGGAAACTCGCGTGTTAAGATAGGCGGCCGAACATATATGGGTGGAAACTCGCGCGCTAAGACGCCGGTTCAAGTCTCGTACTTTACCTTAACCTCTTTACCATTAACCATTAAGGTTCCCTTGCTAGGTGTATGGGGGGGGGGAATATGGTGCGTGTGGCAGTGTTTCCATGAATACAGCACGTTTTTGGGTAATTTGGTCTACATCACGCCAGGCCGCCTTTACTAAAAAAAACCCTGGTGCCCATTTCTAGAGGCTGGGTGAACCATGGAGCCTTGACGGACCGAAAAATGCGGCGCTTCTTGTGATCAAACCCGGACCCTTCTTATCTGGAATCGAGCACACCTACCACTCAGCTACCGTTGCTCCTTTTTTACTAGAACTATTATTTATGAAAGATGGACAGACTATATCAGTCAACTCTATGATGATGAAAGACCAGAGCTAAACAATTCAAACACATGTACAGGACCACCAATAATGCATAGTGAAGTGGAAGAGGCAATTCAACACATGAAAAGAGGCAAAGCTCCAGTAGGCCCCGACAAAATACAGCCGAAGAGATAGATGCATTAGGAGAACTTGTAGTACAAGTCATAACAAAACTACTCAGTGACGTATATAACAGTGGGCACATACCCAAAGATCTACTAAAATCTATCTTTGTAGCCATACCGAAGTCAGGTACCACTGATTGTGAAGACCATCGCATTATTAGTTTCATGAGCCAAATGACCAAAATATTACTAAGAATCATCATAAGACGTGTAAGGAACAAAATACAACCAGAAATAAGTGAGGAACAATATGGATTTGTGCAAGGAAAGGGCACCAATAATGCAATATACATCTTGAGAACATTAATAGAAAGAGCTTTAGAGGTAAAGAATGATCTATATATGTGCGTTATAGACTACACGAAAGTATTTGACAAAAGAAAGCAAGTGGAAATAATAAATATGCTGGAGAAATTAAACACTGATGCCAAGGATCTGAGAATCATAAAAAAAAAAATGAACTGGCAACAAACAGCAGCCATACGAATTAACAATCAAACAGGACAGTTCAAATATATAAAACACGGAGTCAGACAAGGCTGTGTTGTCGCCGGATTGTTTTCCCACTTTACAGTATATTATGAGATCAATAGTAGATATAAAAGGAATTGAAGTCAATGGTCATAACATAAACAATTTACGATATGCAGATGACACAGTCTTAATATCTGAGACAGATAATTAACTACAAGAAATGATAGACATAACGGTAAAAGAAAGCAACAAGAAAGGTCTCAGCTTGAATAGTAAGAAAACAGAAGTAATGGTAAAATCGAAGAAACAATCATCGCCATCATGCAGCATAAAAACAGGACAAATCTGAAACAAGTGCAACGCTTCAAATACTTGGGCACAATTTTAACATAAGAGATGCACCACAGAAATAAAAAGTTCAGGCCAAAATAGCATTCTAGAGTTCTGACCCATGGAAGCGAATTATGGACAGTAGACAAACAAGTGAAAGTTGGAATACTTGGTTACAACTTGCAAAATGCAAGGAAAGAGAGATCGTGGACGACAAAGAGAAAACTTACTAGATAGTTTGGTGTCATGGCATGGTAAACAGTCAAAAACAGCATTGATATGTTGCACTGTGGATAGAAGATTGTGGAATGACATGATCGCCTACGCCAACCGGTATGGCCAATGATGATGATTATTATTTATGATCGTTTTATACACAAAGTTATGTAGTATTTATTATGGCTCTTTTTAATCAGCAAACTTCTCAGGCTTTCATTTTGTTATCTGTTATGAGTTATTATCACGTCTATTTTGGCTATGGCGATAACATTAAGATAAACAGTTAAGTAATGTGTTGTTGTCAAGAACCATGTTACATCATAAGACAACCAGTGTTAGTCTAATCAGGAATCGATAGCATTCGTTCGTTCGTTCGCTTTCGTCAGCTTTGACCTCTGACGAAGTCCCACCCACTCAATTTTGTGGGACTGAATTTTGCGTGTAAAGTCTGTTTTATTCCATTACAGGATGCCCCTCGCCATGCAGGCAGATTTACTCCGACTTCAGAGGTACTAATTTTTAGGGAATTAGTAAAACCCAGGTGTCCTCGCCAGAGAACGAACCCCGGCTGTTGCCGTGGTAAGCCAACCGCCTATCGATTGCTAACCGGACACCCATCGATAGCATTAAACTGTTAAGTACCAGTTAGTGTAATCTGCGTCTATATGCCTTTTATATTTATCACTAGTTCGATTGTCACAATTGTGCTATGTTTATGATACTGATAGTTATATTTCTTCTTCTTCTTCCTCACTTGCCTTTCAGCGTCGAGGGAAGATATAATTTGCGTATAATTTATATCTTTTGCTCTTTTGTTCGCCTCTGCTGCTGTTATGTTTCCTAGTGCTTCTAGTATTCCGTCAATTCATCATTTTTCGTGGTCGACCCTTCGGTCTGGTATTCTCGCAACGTTTATTGGAGGGCTCGTTGTGATGTGTGTTGATCTTTCTACCGTCAATTTCTGCATGATAATTCTGCAATCAATGCCGAAGATTGTATGATAGTTATATTTACTCTTTGTAAAAATTAAAAAAAAACTTCTACTCTGTGAACCGCTGTAGCACTGAGGTTAAGGAAATATTAGCTGTGATCAGGAGGTGAATATATTTATTTTAAAATGAAAGCGCACTGCAAGTAAAATTAACAATAAAATGGAAAATGAAGTGGACGTTTGAAAAAAAAATGTTAGATAGTTCATGCTTTCGTTTCTTATAACAAGAGGGGAAAAACGGATTGCCAAATATGTAAAAAAGTAAGTACCCCCGTCACGCCAAGTGGCGTATAGGGAAATATGGTGTCAGCGACCCTATATTTTACAGACCTTCAGCACATGATTTTTGGGGTAATGTTGTCAGTATTACGCCCGTGCTGCTTTACTTTTCCAGAAAAAAATCCGGTACCCATTTAAGGCTGGGTAAACCCGGAAGCCGTCGGTTGGGATCGAACCCTACCCCTTGTCCGTGGTAGTCCAGTTCACTAACCACTGAGCTCTCGCGGCTCCTGTCAATATGTGCCGTAGAAATAACAAAACCTCCCGCACAGCATTGCTGGTAAATGTCACGTGTCCATTCCAAGTTTTCTAATTTACTTGGTAAAGATAGAATGACGTAATGACTAGTGATTATTCCTCTCAACACTCTGCAATCAATGTCAAGCTTGGACATTTACAGTCAAAGTAACATTTGTGCTACAGTGGGAAGAAGATGCATGAGAAGAACTGGGAAATAGGTCGGATTCACAGCAGAACTAGACCGAAACAACAGATCAAGTACCTGGCAGTATTCTCCAGAAAGCATTAACACTCACAATCAACTGATAAAGTGGGAAAGGCAGATCCAAAATACAATGGATCAATGAAATAGTAGACCTCACTATGAGCAAACACCACGTTTGAGACACCAAATTGAGCGAAGTTTCCAGCACACCAATTCCCCTCGACAATGAGAGGCAACAGGGGTAAAGGCAAGTTAAGTAAATTGATCTTTTTCATCTTTCCTGCCTCATTTACTTTACAGCGTCGAGGGGATATATTATTTGCTCTTTTGTTGGCCTCTGCTGCTGTTGTTATGTTTCCAAGTATTTCTAATATTCCATCAACCCTTTCTTTTGTGGTTGACCCTTGAGTTTGGTGTTCTCGAAACATGCATTGAAGGCTCGTGTTGTGTTTTGATATTTCTGTCTTATTACGGAGCCAAACCATTTTATGTGTTTCTTTATGTATTCTATGTTTGGGATAATTTATATTTTGTCTCAATTCTTCCCTTCTGTCCTATCTCTCAGGCTACTGCCTGTCATTCGTATAACATATTTCATCTCGGTAGCAATTATTTTGCTTATTGTTCTTGAGTCTAATGTCCAGGTCTGGCATTAGTAGCACAGTGTTGGGATGAAGGTTGCGTCCAGTGTTATTTCCTTGTTGGACAATAGTGGTGAAAGTTGTCCGACATTGGTACATTTTGAATCTACTTTTGTTGTTTGCGAAGTGTCGTTTGTCAGTAGAATTCCTAGATATTTAAATTTCTTCACTTGTTTTAATTGTCTGCCGTCTATCGCTATGTTGATGTTGTTTTTCTTTTGCAATATTCATGACTTTGCTGGTGTTGATTTTTATCGGGTGCCTGCGCTGTTGAGTCTATTTAAGTGTTCTTGTAGGTCTTCTATTCTTTTCCATGTATTAGTACCTGATCGGCTGCAAATAATAGCTTGTTAACCTCCTCTGCCTCCAATGGGTTAGCTTACTTACATATGTCGTAAAAGTATGTAATAAACAAAATGGACGATATTACACACCCCTGTCATACTTCTGTTCTGGCTTCGAAGTGGTGTGTGTAGCCTGCTGCTGTTCTAACTGCGCAACTGCTAGTGTTGAGGTACAGTTAGGTAAATTAATGACTATTACTAGATATACTAAACAATGTATGTACATTTTAAAAATCAGTCACAAATATCTCATAAAAGAAAAAAGCACGTAACACATATAAAACACTGGTGATAAACGACCCATCCCATAAATAAACACATACAACGAACTGGTCTACATAATTGCAACCAAATTGATTTGCTCATGATATTTCCCCATACACAATAATTTAGACAACTTAAGTTGGCTTGTAACACCAGATGTGATGGCGAAATGCGACATATTCATTGATTTTATTCTAGCCGTGTTTATTATATGCTATTTGAATAAATATTATCTACGTTTCAGGGATGCCTTATGAAAACTAGGTGAGTGGGCAATTTATCGCGGTTCATATAAAAATCGTCTGTAAAAAGTATTGTATATATATATATATATATATATATATATATATATATATATATATATATATATACACGCACACACACACGCGCGGGTGGGGCTAGGAAAAAATACGTCATGCCTCTAGGTGTCATCACGTAAAGTGCTGCTATTTTTGTTGTTGCTTGTTTGCGTACACTAGCTTTACACCTCTAGCGAACTCCAGATAACCAACATTTTGTTTGAATATCCTTTTTTTTATTTCACCATCAATGGCGTGCACTTGCTCCCCGCCATGCAGGCAGAAATTCTTCGACTTCAAAAGTATCGAAGAAGTGGCTTCTCGTGTCTTTGGATTCGAACCTGAACCTTCTCGCCCAGAAGCACCGTCTTACCTTGAAACAGCCCAGCACTCATTTGGGCTATAATTTATCCTTCCCTACAGAAAAGTCAAACTATTTCACCCGTGCATGGAACCAATGCGTGCCTAATTGGAAACGACTGATTTATTTATCTAGGCCACCCTAAATGAAAGGAAGAAAGGGGGTTAAACTTCATGCACGAACTGAGAAAACAAATACAAATTAGCTGATGACTGCTTTTATTAAATGCTTCTGTGATTATTTCTGTCTACACTTGGAAGGAGAAAATCGTGTGTTCTCTCTATAAGATCATTGAATGAATATTATATATTCCCGTTATGTCTGAGTCCACAAAGGTTAGTTCCTTAATTTCCGGTTACCACGCTCAAACAATATGAAACAAGAAAGGAAATAAATATAGTCAAATGTGAATGTCATGTCTACAGAAGCAGAAATGTTACTCAAAGTCAATATTGTTGTTACTCATATACTCCTTCTGTTTGTTATTTGCAATGACATTAGTGACTAACAGACTAAACGGCGTTTTGTTTGGGTAGAAACAAAATCTATCCACCTCGATCGATCCAATCCTTTGCGATATCTCCAACGTCAGGCCTTCTCTGTGGGTGTCTATCTCCACGAAAAGCCACTCAGTAAACGTTTATAAGATAACATGAGTGCGAAGATTCAACGATAATCACTAAGAGCATTTCTAGTTCTACAATTGTGTGTATTTACGTGCATGTGCAGCTGCCAACTTGCTCTGACGTCATGTAATTAAGCTGTCAAGTATCAGCTCCCTGTGTTGATATTTCTTTAGTATTTATTATAATATTTCACTAAAGATGGGATAAAAACGCCAGACGGTTCATGGGCTGAAAGTAGGCAGCGACGCATAGCTGGCTGATTATCTGGTGATTATCAATTACTAGAACTCACAGAGGCCAAACCCACCTTAATAAGAAGAATATTGATTGATTTGTTTGACAAGACGAGTAGGATCAGAAAAGGGGAGATTAATCCTGTACCATTCCAACTCCCACCCCCCACCCCAGTAATGGAAAGTGACGTGGTAAAGTCCAATAAGTTTTGTCCAGAATCGTAGACTCTTGTAACAATAAAATGTAAAAAAAAAACTGACAACTACGACCATTTAGTCTTATTTTAAGGGTTGACGATGAAGAGTAGTCACCGTCAAACAAACGCATACAAAAAAAAACATAAAAATTACTAAAACTGTATACACAAATGTAATAAATTAAAGTTGATACAAAATAATTAATATGAGAAGTAATTTTTAAAATATTCAAAACTATAAAGTGAGAACGAATGATAACTTCTCTAATAATTTTAATAAACTATTTATTTTCTGCTTTATGAGTTCTTTCAGCAAAGAATCAGCTCTATTTTGCATGAATTAAAACTTGCAATAAAAAGACAGATAAAAGGAAACCGCACAGCATTTGTTAAATGACAAAGAACTATTTACCTACCAATCACCCTTAAAAAAAATAAATCTGGCACAGGATGAACCCCCCCCCCCCCGAATTTGGCCACTTGCCTTTTATGGACATTCGATGTATACATACATATGTGTGTGTGTGTGTATATATATATATATATTATATATATATATATATATATATTATATAACAGGAAACTGACAACGAGAAATACAAATGGCAATCACGCACACACATACATAATGCGAGGGCATACAAATAATTACCATTAAATACCTGATTGCATTACTGCGTCTGTAATCCAACTGCTTTTTCTGAGAACCAGATTTCCCTCATTACGTGACTTAATATCTTCAGTTAACAAAGGGGAAACAAAGTTACATTAAACCTGTCGATTGAGGGCTAGAATAACGACAATATTACGCCCGCCTGTTTGAAGATATTCGACTTCTTTAAATCAGTCTTTCTTCTTCACGTCCTTTTAATAATACCCATTCGAGCGTCGAGGTAGATACAACTTTTAGTTCTCGTTTTTCTGACAACCTCAAACGAGGATCAGGAGTGTTCTTCGTGTTATCCAATTACTCTACTCTGAGGTTGCATCGGGCGCTGGCCTGTGCTCTTTTTATATCGAACTTTGTTTGACATTTTCTTTCACACAGGAACAAGTGTTTGAGTTGTCTTCGAGATTGATTCTATGCTGATTCTCTCACTTATGGTCTTATGTAATGCAATGCTTTCTCTCTAAGTTGGAAACAAGAAAGTATCAATTTTACTTATACAATGAAGTGAACATTGTAAATCCATTGTTGACTACAATATATTTAGAGAGCAAAAATTATAACGACTATCTATCCACCCACCCCCAATTTAAATGAAATAAAAACTTTCATAATTATAATTCAGTAATAAGCTAATATGTTAACATCTCACAGGATGTAGAGGAAGTAGTCCGTTCAGACATTGTTATCTAAACTCAAAATCATTTTGCTCAGGAACTGTTTGTTCGATTGGAGTGAGATTTAGCAGGCAGTCTTATATTTTCTCGAACAATACAATATATTTCTTTTTATTATTAAACTTATCTAGAGTAGGATTTTACTTATATTAGAAAACACATGCGGCTTCAAGGACAAACAAAGATTTTACAGTCAATCCCTCACCCGTTCAATAATTGGTAAACTTCCAGATTTTCAGCGAAAAAAAAAAACAAAACGTGCACTTAGTCACAAAGTTCACAGGTTAGCCGGCCGAAGACAGCGATTGACATTACCTACCTGAATATAAAGTAGAGCACCTTCAAGGTGTATCACAAAACAGTTAATTTTTCTGTGGTGCTAGAATAGTGAGACATCTCAAATTCTAAATTATAATTAATTTAAAGTGTAAATACATCCTCATGAAAAAAGTAACTTTAACATTGTTCAGACACTTCTGCAAGGAATCTAAGTGGGGTCGATCATATCACAACATCCAAGAACCAGAGATAAGAACACAAAACGCGCTGGGTGGAGATAGAAAATCTTTTACCTGTTGGTCAAGGCAGAACTTTGAATCTGAATAATCTGCCGTCAATCAAGGAAGAAAAAGATTTGAATCTGAATAATCTGCCGTCAATCAAGGAAGAAAAAGAAAGAAAAAAAACCATTTTGACAAAGACGTATTTAGACGTGAGATTTAGAAAATGTTTCAGGCAAATCAGCTTGTTATTCTCCGCAAACTGAAAATTAAGTTCGAAATGCAATAAGAAATTTTCAAAAACTACTCGGTGGAATGTTGTAAGAAGTGTTAGTTTCACTTTTCGAAAACCTGGTGGCAGGAACATTGTTTGTGATGAGTCACGATTGATTGTTTCTCGGGGTAAATACCTGATGCAGATCTGAGAGAGCAGGATGGAAGGCTATGACATCGTATGTTTGGATAAAACGTGGGTTAATTCTCACAGTGCCTTTGAGAAAGAATGACAATCATTTGATAGATACAAGAAAAGGAGAAAAAAAAACAAGTAGCAAAGGACAGCGCATTATAATAACACATGCTGGCAGCAGAGAGAATGGACTTGTCAATCAAGCAGAACTTCTTTTTCAAGCAGTCTACAGACGGACGGACTACCGTCATAAAATGGACACATTTTCAGGTATTGGATAGAGAAAACTATTCTGTCCACCCTGGGAAGAGCGTGATGCTTGGTAATGGATAATGCACACTATCATCGGTCAATATGGCGGATAGATGACAGGAACCGACGAGGCTCTGTTTGAATGTGTTCTTTGTTGCAGTTTCCTTATATTCAAGGTCCGGCTGACGGAGCTACTGAGCTTAGTGTTCTGTGCACACCGTGAGCTATGTATTTCATCTGGATCGTGCTTCAATATTCCCACTGTTTACGATGACTGATGATATCGTATGATGAAGGACAGTCAGGCTGCGTTCACTTTCCGTGCGGTTACGCCTGATGTATTTTGGCGGGCGCAGTGGCTGCTATGATGGGGACTGCAGTTGTCTTTCTTTGTTTGGATCCTTCAATGCGATGAGACCTTAATTCGGATGATTCCACTGGCACGGGCGGTTCAGCAATTATGGATTTTAATTGGTTTGCAGTGATACCGGGACATTCGACTAATTACAACTACTACCCTATCATAATGTTGTAGAGCAGCAAGACAAAGTTCCAACTTCATCAAGCATAAAAGAACAAATCAAACGTGGCTTGCAAAGGAAAGTGTCCCCTTTCAGCTGATCGTTTGATCAGCTGAAATCAGAGTTGTTTGAGCTTGTGAAACAAAGGAAGAAGCCAAAGACGTTTATGATTGACAAAATAATTACAGAGCATGGCCACACTTCTCTTCGTCTCCCACCTTAATCCGTTAGAGCTTGTGTGGGTCAAAGTCAAAGGGTAAGTGGCGGCACACAACACCACGTTAAAATATGTGATGTTAAAAACTTGGTTAAGTGAGGCCCTTTTACAAACAGACATTGAGTACTGAAATAAATGTGAAGATCATGTGTTCCGGAAAGAAGAACAACACTGGCAACGAGGGGAGGCAAAGGTGCCTCACGGCAGCAGAGCTAGGAGTTGGGGATGACAATCCTGTACTAAAAAAATTCGTGCTGAGGTCGGATGTTTTGGGCCGAAAGGCACAAATACCACCGTTTTACTGCAAACCACAACACGACGCAGACACGTCAACTTAACGTCCTTTCAAGGGCGGATGACGAACGAAGAGGTGAGATCATTTAGTCATCGAGTGAACGCAAACGAACGAACTAGCATCGAGATGTTTAGCATTTTCTCCAGCCAATAACAGTTGTGAATCTCCTAGATTCGTCAGATTCTGAATGAAGTAGGTCCCGGATAAATAAATCTCTTTCGATGACAACTCAACCCATTGTATAATTCAAATACCCCTTACAGAAAAATAAGGGCTTTCCCAAATTTATGGAAAACATCCTTGGCATTGTTAATATAAAAAGTATAAAATGAGCAACATACTCTTTTCTGACGAGGTTAAATCCTATGTGAAACAGACATTGCTGCCTTCTCTATGCAGTCTGGATATGCCTTACAATTACCATTCACTGTGACATCTTATTGTGTGACGTGTAAAACTATAAAAATCGAATGTTTCTTGCACACTACTAGTTTTTGTACACAATATATATAAGAAATACCCATATTTGCAAAATCCACTTTGCCTTTGAAGTTAATATTTACACATTCTTAGGGTCTAGAAAAATCTAAGGCTGCAAGCCAAAAATAATGACATTGTACCTGATAGTTTAAAAGAAAATGGACTAAAGTTTGTGGAAAACCTTTTTGCACTAAATTGTTCGACATCAGCTGTTACAAACCATTTAAAAAAAAAACAGTACATTCTTCTGTCTGTGTATTAAAAAAAAAACATGTCCAACTCGAACGTCCTGGAAACGCCCACGAAAGTATAAATCTTGTGTTGGGTCATTCAACAACAACAAAAACCCTATGAGCTACCCCGCAACTACTACGCTGCTTGTGGGATTCATCAATCTTCTATGGCCGGCGAAAAGTTTCAAATCCAGAAGTTTTATTTCTTCAACTTCAATTATTTCTATTTTAAGCAAGATGTTCGTTCAACTGTAATCTGAAATTACACTGTAATCTGAAACCCCAGTAGGTTTAATGGAAAACATGACTGTAGCTGGCAATGCAGGAACATTTGCAGCCAACGAAGAGAATGTGTAAATCGGTTTGCCCTTTGATCACAGCTTCAAATTACATGAATTAAGGATACGAAATATACGCGTGACTTGCGCTAACGGTCCGACGTATATTTAGAAAACATAAGGTCAGTGAATAAACATTAATTTATATTTATCGTCAATTGCTAAATAATATAGTTCTGTTATTTCATTATTAGTGTAGTAAATGCCCCGTATCTAAGGTACAGAAAAAATAGATCACAGTACGTGAGATACCATGCCTGAGAAATACCATTCATGCTATTAGAAAAGATCATTCTAATGATAACATTAGAAAACATGGGGAGGGGGAAACACACCCAGCGTCAAACACAGAAGCAGTAAACAGTGGTTCCGCTATATCAAGAGAACGGAGTCTAAACAGTCAACGATCTGGTTTCAGGACTCGAGAAAGACCAAGATTTAAATGGAAGGTCAGCAGCTTTCATTAGAGAATTTAAAATCCCATTCTGAATGAGTCATGATCCCAGAAGAGGATGGATTAAACACTAGAGAAATCCTACGGCGGAACTGGATAATCATTGTATGTACCACTCATTTTAGTCCAGGTTAGAAAACTATGGCTCCAGAAGAACGATTCGTCGTCCATTGTGTAAATTAAATGTACATAATGAAATAATAGTGAAATAAATGTGCTTTATCGTTTAAAGTGCACAATTAATGAATGAAACAACATTTGATTAAATGCTACCCAACTGAAGTTGACGGGGGAAAAAATAAACAATTAAAACAAACAAAAAAATCCACATTTGTCGCGAATATTGTGATCATTGGTTTATCCTTCCATAACTACAAAAATGTACACGCTATAGTATGATGTTTTATTATTAATTAATTTGGCATAAAATGTACACGCTATAGTATGATGTTTTATTATTAATTAATTTGGCATAAAAAGCAACAATAAAAAATTGTACAACGATCTAATATAATTTATTGTTAATTTGGGAGTTTGCTTTCCAAGCCTTTTTCTTAGGGTAGCAAGATTAATCCAACCTCGGCCTAATGTTTTCTTCGTCATATTACACGTAGCTCTCAATGACTATTAAAGTATTAAATAAACTACCAACTACCGTGAACATACAACAACCAGTGACGGAAAATGTAAAACTGAACTAAAGCAACAGAATAGAAATGGAAAAAAAGTAATTTCAATGCCATGAAAAATATACTAACATCAAACAAATAACACCACGGATAAAAACTAAGAATAGCAAAATGTTATATATTCTCAACAATCCTGTATAGTGCAGAAATATGGGCATTAGACAAGAAAACAGGATAGAAAATCGAAGCCCTTGAGATATGAATTTATAGAAGAATTGGATGGAAATAATAGAAAACAAACGAGGAAGTCTTAAAACAACTAAAATTGAAAAGAGAACTACTAAACACAATTGAAACAAGACAAATGAGGTTTTGGGGCCATGTTAAGACATAGCAGTCTACCAAAAGTAAAGTAATCTTGGACAAGAAAATACGAGGTAACAGAGGCAGACCAATATTAACATGGATGAGTAACATCAAAAGATGGACAAGTCACCCTATGACAACGTGCACCATCAAAGCAAGAGGCAAAGTGGAATGACGCTCCATGGTGGCCAACCTTCTATGCGAATACGACATTCATTGATGATGATGATGATTAAAGATAAAATGTAGTGAAAACGGCATTGGGTGTAAGGCAGCTCCTGTGAAAATCGCTACGTCGACATTGGCGATCAGAAACACTTAGATTTGAAAAGGGTTGTCCTAAAAGCCGGTGAAAAATAACTGCATTGTGTGCAGCATTAATATTTAATACACATTGAATGTTCACAATGGTCAATACAAATTATGATCAACCACAAGTTTGTAAGTTTTAACCAATCAATGGTGAGTCTGTAAGCCAGTGAAAAATTAACCAATCACAAATTACATTGGGGGCCTCGGTATTCTAGTTGGGAAAACCACCCGACTGGGCTACTGACGTTTGGGTAAATCGTGTTCGATTCCCGCTAGAAGCAGTGTGTGAATTGTATTCCTGGTTGAAAAAAAAAATACCCCCGTGGTCGACCCAGCCGCTGGCAAAATGGGTACCAGGGACTTTGGGAAAGTGAGGAAAGCGCCTCGGATCGTGAGTTTCGATGCTTGACAGCGAGACTGTCCGGAAGCCTCCGAGCACTTCTTGATAGGCGACCGAGCACATATGGGTTAAAACTCGCGTGCTAAGACACCGATTTATGTCTCGTACTTTACCTTTACAAATTACATGTAGAAGTTCACGCTAACCACAGGTCAGTTTTGGTCAATCAAAATTCAGTTTGGAAGTTACGTCAATCTTAATATACACAATCAGAAATTTATTTCACTGTGTCGTTAAAAAAAAAAAACCCATAAAAATTAATTCTATTATGTTCTGAGTCCTTTGTTTCTAACGTTTCATTTTTTAAAAGTTTGGCAAATTCACCACGGAGAATAACATTGCACAAAACTTACTGTGACTTTTGTATGTCAAAATTCTGTAAATATGAATACAAATGAGCTCTCTTACACAAAACAAAATAGTTAACACAGCTAAATACAAAAGCATATTCTCATAAATCTCTGTACTCTAGTTTATGTTCTATTTCTTTACAAGGAGGATAGTTTGACCGATATGTTGTACTTCATAAATTGTACTGTTATTTATCAGGGGACTACACCTTTTCCTTTTCAGGCACGTAGTTTTTGGAGGAAAAAAAATCGAGAATCTGAGATGATAAATCAAACTCTGCCATTACAGTTGCCACAGAAATAAGGAGAAAAACTAGAAAGCCTTGGAAATGGACGAGACAGATCAATATTGCTTGAGCGCGGATATGTGCATTTATTCTAAGACTGCAATATTTATAGCTACACACAGGAAATGAAGACCAACAAGGTTTTCCTTTTTCGCTGAAATGAAGTTAAAAGTAAACAAGGTTTCGCTTATTTTCCTCGTCTACCGAGCACACTCTCTGATAATTCTGCAGTCCAATAAAATAGAATCTGGCTCCTCACTTTCTTCAATTCCCCACCGTCACCTCATTGTTACCCACTTTGTATATTACTTTCACTATCCGCCGAAACTCTTCACAAACAGTCAACTGATTATCACCTCCGGCTCCCAAAATGATCATTTGAAGGGGAGACACACAAAAAAAGAGAGAAACTCAACATGGGCAAACAGGGGAACCACTTTAAATTTGAACAATAGGGAAGAAGTAGGAGAGTGGACGAGGGCTGGTTTTGACAAGAGTGACTAATAAACAAGCATTCATTGTTACAGAAGCCTGAACAACTCAAACATAGTTTTAACATACGTTATTGCTGCATGTCAATGGGAGGTAAAGGCCTTTGAGAGGGACCGTGTTCATTGTTATGTTGTGAGTCCATCGGTGCTGATGAGGGGACCAGGCTCTGATCCTCCTCTATTGTTCTATTAAAATGGGCCAATAGATAAGTAGAATGAGCATGGAAAGAGATAGGATAACACATGTGGAATACTGCACTGAGATAGGATCACACATATGGAATACTGCACTGAGATAGGATCACACATATGGAATACTGCACTGAGATAGGACCACACATATGGAATACTGCACTGAGATAGGATCCCACGTTTCGAGTACTGCACTGAGATAGGATCACACAACTGGAATACTGCACTGAGATAGGATCACACATATGGAATACTGCACTGAGATAGGATCACACATATGGAATACTGCACTGAGATAGGACCACACATATGGAATACTGCATTGAGATAGGATCCCACGTTTCGAGTACTGCACTGAGATAGGATCACACAACTGGAATACTGCACTGAGATAGGATCACACAACTGGAATACTGCACTGAGATAGGATCACACAACTGGAATACTGCACTGAGATAGGATCACACAACTGGAATACTGCACTGAGATAGGATCACACATATGGAATACTGCACTGAGATAGGATCACACATATGGAATACTGCACTGAGATAGGATCACACATGTGGAATACTGCATTGAGATAGGATCACACATATGGAATACTGCACTGAGATAGGATCCCACGTTTCGAGTACTGCATTGAGATAGGATCACACATGTGGAATACTGCATTGAGATAGGATCACACATATGGAATACTGCACTGAGATAGGATCCCACGTTTCGAGTACTGCATTGAGATAGGACCACACATATGGAATACTGCACTGAGATAGGATCCCACGTTTCGAGTACTGCATTGAGATAGGATCACACATATGGAATACTGCATTGAGATAGGATCACACAACTGGAATACTGCACTGAGATAGGATCACACAACTGGAATACTGCACTGAGATAGGATCACACATATGGAATACTGCACTGAGATAGGATCACACATGTGGAATACTGCACTGAGATAAGATCATACGTATGGAAGGAGTATTGCAGATAGGATCATATGTATGAAGTACTGCACTGAGATAGGATCACAAATATGTATGTTTATGAGTACAGCAATGAAACAAAATCGTGTGTGTTACAACAGTTTTGAGCGGCTGCACAACTTTCAGGTTTTTGCTTGTATCATTCAAGTTTGCAGTAATAATCATACAACAGCCACTGATGAAGTAAGGTACTGTTATGTTTTAAACATATTGTGAACTTCATTCTTCCCTATTTCATCAAATGTCTAAAAAGTTTATTGAAAGTGTTTCGTCTACAATAATCACCTTTTTCTTGTCTAAGACGCGCAGTGCTCATTAGCCTCCGAATTATTAGTAGCGCGTTATCCGAGTAAAACCACGAGGTGATTGCTTACTGCTACTGTGAGTAACGAAGTACTGAAGTAACGTTAATATTAGTGTCTGTGCATCAGATAAATGTTGAATCGACGACAAGAACACACGCTGCCAGAAAGGATAAAACGAATCAACAGCTACATGACCAACTTGTATCATGTCTCACCTGCTAGGGGATTACTTGCCAAAAATTGGACTCTAAAGTTACTTCTGTACATGCAAGAAAGTTGCAATAAGACAGAAATTAATGCCATCACCGCTTCGATAGATGGCTTTTAATAGTTGTAAGTGTCTCTATCGTTTGCTTTCATTGTTCGTTACGGTTAGCCGTTGCTTGTTTTGACCTAAATACAACGTCTTTGCTAAAATCAGAGATATTTTGCAGCATTTTTGGGTAAAGGACGCTTTTTATAGAAATATAAAGTTTCTATATTTTCAAAATTAATATTACATTTTAGTTATACCAATATGTAAAATTGAAATAAACAAAAGAATAGGTATGGTAAAAAGTAATTTCAATGCCATGAAAAATATACTAACAACAAAACAAATATCAGCAGGGCAGAAACTAAGAATGGCAAAATGTTACATCTTCTCAGTATTCCTGTATGGTGCAGAAACATGGACATTATTCAAGAAAACAGAACAGAAATTGAAGCCTATGAAATGTGGATTTATAGAAGAATAGGTAGAATGGGATGGAAAGAAAAGAAAACAAACGATGAAGTTTTAAAACAATTGAAAATAAAAAGAGAACTACTAAATACAATTAACACAAGTCAAATGAAATTTTTGGGGTTTGTTAAAAGAAACAACAACCTACTAAAGGTAATATTTGAAGGGAAAATACAAGGTAAAAGAGGCAGAGGCATGCCAAGACTAACATGGACGAGTAACATCAAAAGATGGACAAGTCAATCTATGACAGCCTGCACCATCAAAACAAGAAACAGAGTAGAATGGTGATCCATGGAAGCCAAATTTCGTTGCGGAGAAGGCACTCGATGATGATGAATATGTGAAACAAACAAAATAGTGAAATTTCTAGCTTCGTTTGAATGTTTGATATATGACTTGATGTTTTAGTAGTTAGGGTTATGGCAGGCCCCGGTATCACTGCAAACTAATTAAAATCCATAATTGTTCAACCGCCCGTGCCAGTTAAATCATCCGAATTACTATCTCATCTCCCAAATAAAAAAAGGTAGCTATAAGTCCCCATCATAGCAGTCTCAGCACACGCCAAAAGACAAAAGGCGAAACCGCACAGAAAGTCAAAAATGTATGTAGACTAGCACGTAATGCGAAGAAACATTTTTAAAGATTGGCTTTTTCTGGTGTCAAATATTCAATTCTCCACAACAAAGTCGTAATAAAACGTAAGCAATAACTTCTACTGAACTTACAATAATCACGTGCAGATTATAATTCTAAAATGAGCAAGACAATCAAATTATAGTGAAAAACAGCTCTAGTCTGTTATTTCGTTAAATATTAGGAACAATGCCAGATTTCTTTCCCAAAATTTTCTTATAGGTCTTTATTTTA
Organism: Megaustenia siamemsis; assembly: GCA_032433765.1. Lineage (NCBI taxonomy): Eukaryota > Metazoa > Mollusca > Gastropoda > Stylommatophora > Ariophantidae > Megaustenia > Megaustenia siamemsis. Next base: position 30,929,095 of record JAVIAB010000092.1, on the reverse strand, counting down.
TGGCTGATTTTGCATTTATGGTATATTCTCGACTATTACTTTTGTTGGATGCGTAATATTACTGAGTTTAAAGTAGTTATCATCCAATTAAATTGTTAAGATTTGGTACAATCAGTTTTTGTCTGTAATTCTGATTTTCCTCATTATATTTACCAACAGTTCATATCTATTGCCACAGATATTAGTGTTTATTGTTTATATCTCGGTCACAACTCACACCCAAATAGCCATTTCTGTTTTAAGTATATAGTACAATAACACAACACACTTCTCTTATTTATTAGCTGTGTGTGTTCGTTATTTTTCGACTAATACCTTGATTTAGCCTAATGAACTTATTAAAACCCATGGTTTACCTGCATAATTCGCTTAACTGTTCAGTAGATGAGTATTTTACACTAGCTTCTATGACGTTTCTGCTTAATTGAAATCTCTAATGGAATCTATGCTTTTTAAAATTCATTTTTTTAAATAAACAATCGTCTCCAAATGAAACTACTACATAACAGTCACAACTATATAAATAAAACGAACCATAAGCGACCAGGTCGCCAAACAATACTAAGGATGGAAGCGGACACTGACACATAACTGACAGTTTCAGTTAGAATTTAAAAAAAACAACTAATCATGATCATATACCAACTAATTGCGGTGATTGTGGTGACCAGATATGTCGAGAAGGGATCAAGAAGCCTGGTAACTAGCAATGCCACACTAAAATCGGATGTGCTCGGTCGAAAAAGGTGCAGTTATTGTTGCGCTAGCACTGGCTGTAAACCACAACATACCGAATCTATATTCCATTAATGGCCTAAGGGCGGACGACGAAGAGAAGCAATAATCCGACGAAAGATAAATAAGAAGACCTGCGCCATATCTATCGATCTATCTATTAACCTTTCGAGCCGTAGCCGGCCCATAGGGCGTAGACCAAGATACTCTTTCTCTTATCTGAGTTTTGTTCCAGCAGTTTTCAATTCTTTTAAAGATATTTTATAAAATCTCGCCATTTGTCTCTGTTCTGTGCAAGCAGCTCTATCTCTTTGAGGAGCAGATTACTGGTGCTCTTGCCTCTCTCATCAATGTTCTTCTCAGTGTCTCTCTGGGTCTTCCTCTTTTTTTCTTACCTGTTGTTTCCCACATGAGGGTTTGCTTTGCTATTCGGTTATTATCTCTTCTCATCACATGTCCAACATTTGACCATCGTTTTTTCTTGATTACTGAAGATATTAGTGGTTGATTGGCGATTTCTCTAATTTCCTCGTTTGTTTTGAATTCGTTCCACGCTATACCAAGTATTTTCCTTAGACATTTATTCTCGAATGCGTTCAACTTTGTTTCTATATCTCTTGTTGTTTTCCAGCTTTCACACGCATAAGTAAGGCACCATATATCTAGATATTTTTAATTTGCAATACTATATGTTTATGGCGATACATGTCCATTCCATGGGTTTGCAGCGGTTGGTTTCCTTTGTCTTCCGTCGGTTTGTTCACTGTTGTCTTTGTTATCCTTTGATCAGAATGACAATGGAATTATTTTAGTTTAAGGTACACTTCTCTAATTTTTTGCTCTCACTGACCGTGCTTCTTGGCAGCAACATATAGTAGTATTTACTGCATACAGTTGTATGTAAATTACCTGACAGAAAAATATATACATTTACATCTGTAAGATACAGAATAGCTCAAGCGAAGTTGCATTCAAAATAATTTTTTTTAAAGATATTACGCAAGTCATTTTTGACAAACTGAATCAAGAAAAGAGCATGTATGTTGAGTCAGTCTTGACATATGGAAGTGAATAATCGGACAAGAAAATCAATTGGGGGGCTACAGATATTTCGTTTTTCACAGAACAATGTTGAGAATAACAAAGGCGGGTTAAAAAAAAAAGAGTAATGAAGACGTTCTAAAGCAAAAGAGTAGTTTTTTGCTAACATCAGGAGGAAATATTTATCATTTTGTGGTAATACAGTGAAAAGGGCATAGAATGAATAGCGCGACAACTGGCAAAATTTAGGAAAGAAGTGACAGAAGAAAACAAAGAAAACAAAATACCCGACCATGCAGTTGAAAAGAATTGCCTGGAAGAAAGTCCACAATAACTGATCGTTATTATCACGTGCGTCGGCAGGCACCGTCCTTGATGATGATTAACGATCAAAATACATTTATTTTGACACCAATGCACATCAGTTGTGGACTACATTCAGATACAACAAATAAATTATCTGGACTTGTAATATTGTCTCCACGTAAATCTTCTCCATCCCATCGCCACGGACCAGAGCATTTATACACGGAAGCATTGGGTAAGGCAGACCAAGAAGACGTTAGAATTGTGATATATAAGACCACACAATGAGCATTATACACGATTCATATTGCTTAACACTGAGCTGAACACAACAGAGGAAGGTCGTAAACTAAGAAAGTATCAATGTACAAGCGATGACAACAGACCAACCTCTGATACTAAAGAAATATAAGTAAAACGAGTGATCAGGCAACTGCCAGGCTTAGCAGTTAATGGGCACCGAATTTCTTGACTGGGAAAAGACGGCACTGGTCTCATTACGCTAAAATAAGTCGATGCTGAAAATAAATATGATCACTAACATTGCATTCTTTATACTCCATATGCCGAGAAAAGCTTTTTTTTTTTCAATTTTATCTTCACTATAAAAATAAAATGTGAAAGAAGATATAAGAAAAGAAACATATCCCGAAATACAGAAAAGAAAACTACACTTGCTACATCTTACTAAAGACAGTGTTCTACAGAATGCTGTTAGTTTCCCTTTTTTATTATTCATTTGAAGCATTTTTTAATAAGCCCGTTACTTTAAACATTTGTCAAGTAAAAAATAAACACTTGTGTGTTAAAACAATAAGGAATGTAAACCAGGCTTTCAAAAACGTGCGTGCTGCAGTCGACCAAAAACGCGCTGGCAAGAACAGCTTGTTCGATACATTAACTTATGGTAAATCTTCAAATGGGAGCCGCGATAGCTCAGTGGTTAGTGAACTGGACTACCGCGGACAAGGGGTAGGGTTCGATCCCAACCGACGGCTTCCGGGTTCACCCAGCCTTAAATGGGTACCGGATTTTTTCTGGGAAAGTAAAGCAGCACGGGCGAAATACTGACCACATTACCCCAAAAATCATGTGCTGAAGGTCTGTAAAATATAGGGTCACTAACACCATATTTCCCTATACGCCACTTGGCGTGACGGGGGTACTTTACTTTTTTTTTTTAAATCTTCTAATGTGTCAAAACTTAAAGAAATATTTAAAAGCGTGGAGGCAGAATTAAAAACGAATGTCTACATACTGTCTGGATACTGACTACAAGTAACGCTGCACTACAAGTGATTATACCAACAATATTAAAAGATTACTTAAAGATAACCAGAAAGATAAATACAAAGAATTATAATATATTTATCATGAGACATACTAGACTAATAAAAAAAATTAACTCATTATAAACGCCTTGTAGAAATTACAATTTAAGGCGGACTACTTTAAACCGTTTGTAAAGATGAAAAAAAAAATTATAGATACATATATATCATCATCAAGTGCCATGCCTGCTGGTGTAGGTGATCATTCTCCACAACTCTCGATAGTTATTTATCCTTTCTGTTGTTGACCTTCTGCCAAGCAGTTCTTTGGTATTTCTGCTGTCTGGTATCTTTTCTCTTCGTCTCACTCTATCTCTTCTTCGTCCTTCAATTTGCCCAATTGTTACAATATATTCTAGCTGTTCCCTTCTCATTACATGTCCAAAGAATGATGATTGTTTCTCACTAATATTGAAATAAGCTCTCTTTTTGCTTTGGCCTCTTTCAGAACATTTTCATTACTCTTCTTAGCTGTCCATGGTATTCTGAACCACATTTGTACAGCCTCCAGTGATTTTCTTGTCTGTTGTTTTACTATCGATCTTTCATCCATATGTTAAGACTGGCTCTATATAACATTTAAGAACTCATTTTTCTAGTTTCCATTGTCAAAAATGGGTTGCACAGTATCTTCCTCATATTTTGGAAAGCTGCTTTTGCCTGAGCTATTCTTCATGTCACCTCTGTTGTACACTTGTACACCTACTATCTGAGGTTAATATTGTTCCCAGGTACAGTGTATTTAGATTCAGTTACCTAATATTGCTTCACTTGTCTTTATTGTGCATTGTGGTTATGTATATATATATATATATATATATATATATATATATATATATATATATATATATATATATAAACTCGTTTGTGTATATATTTACCATACAGGTGAACACTACGGTGTAAAAAAAATGCAAAACTAAATTTAAAAGGAGAGAAAGTGTAATAATTTATTATAAATAGATTATTTTACTGAATAAATCTTTGCCAAATAAGTGTAAATCTCTAGAAGAAAAACAAAATCACATTGACAAGTTTATTTTTGGAATCCTTATCTTGTGCCATTACTTTACCTCTTAGAAAACACTAAATGCGATCTACATTCTACACTTACACTAACTCTAATCGAGTTTACAGCAACCTCACAAAACAATTTTAAACAGCAACACACACACGAATAACCCAGTCAGACTGACGCATCTACGCGTGAAGAGAAAATGCATAAATTGAGCAGATTGCCTTGACACCTGTGGCAACCGTCTCCCTCCCCCTGGTACATATATTCAGCAAATATATTGTTTACTATTCTATTAACGCTATCATTAATTATGCTTATAAGTAAGAACTGAATATATATATATATAGTACCTCACCAACAGATTCTCGCCTAACTTTATTTATAATGCAACATGTGGATATTCCTGTGTGTTACCGGGGCCTCATTATGAGGGAAGTAAAGAATAGTGACACTGTGACCTTCCAGGCATGCCGTAAGAGGCGACTAGGGAGGTTGATCGATGGCTTGACAAGCTGTCATTGTAAAAAGTATTGTTCTGGAAACAGCGCTATATATTTTAGAGCAGTGATCTCTGCAATATGTGCCACTTTGGCACGCAAGGTTTCTGTTTTTGAGATTGTGCTCTGCCCTATGTGCCGTCTTCGGCTCGAACGGACAATAGATAGATAGATGTGGATATTTCCTTGAAACAGGGAGGGGTATTTGGTCGTAAATCAACTAATGTTGCAACTTCAAAAATGTTATCGTAAAGTTATGTTTTAATCATTTATAAATATACTTGGTGTAGTGCTACAAATAAAAGTAATGTCATATTAGTAAACGTATACAATTGATATGATCCGAGCTGTTAATTTGTTTATCATCTCATTAGTTTGACATATGTCATCTGATTGCACTGAATTGGCCAATTAGAATGGATGACTGAACTCTGATAAAGCTATCTCGATGTGATAGGTATAAAGTTATTACTTACGTATTAGTTATCTGCCTTTATATAAAAAGTATAATTATATATAAATATATTAAAAAACATGTACTGGCAACAAACAGCAGCTATACGAATTAACAACCAAACAGGACAATTTCAATTTATAAAACAAGGAGTCAGACAAGGCTGTGTTCTCTCGCCGGATTTGTTTTCACTTTACAGCGAATATATTATGAGATCAATAGTAGACAAAAAAGGAATTGAAGTCAACGGTCACAACATAAATAATTTACGATATGCGGATGACACAGTCTTAATAGCAGGGACAGAGAATGAGCTACAAGAAATGATAGATAAATAGTAAAAGAAAGCAACAAGAAAGGTCTCAGTCTGAATAGCAAGAAAACAGAAGTAATGGTTATATCAAAGAAACAATAATCACCACCATGCAGCATAAAAATAAACAAGACAAATCTGAAAAAGTGCAACGTTTGAAATGCTTGGGCACAGTGATAACATCAGATGGAAGATGCAACATAGAAATAAAAAGCAGAATAGCTCAGGCCAAAATAGCATTTCAGAAAATGAAAAATATCTTATGCAAGAAATCTATGTCAATACAAATGAGAAAGAGAGTTAATCGATGCTATATAGAACCAATTCTGACGCATGGAAGCGAATCAAGGACAATAGACAAACAAATGAAGACGATTAGAGGCCACAGAGATAGGATTTCTCAGAAGAATGTTGAAAGTTCTCTGGACAGCTAAAAAGACCATGAGAAAGTTCTCAGAGACCAACACAAAAAGGGAGCTCTTAAAAAACATCAGAAAGAAGCTATCAACATTTTTTGGGCACATCATGAGAAGAGGAAAGTTGGCATACTTGGTTACAACTGGCAAAATAAAAGGAAAGAGAGATCGCGGACGACAAAGAGAGAAAATACTGGATAGCTTGGTGTCATGGCATGGAAAACAGTAAACAACAGAACTCATACGATGCACTGTGGATAGAAGATTGTGGAAGGACATGATCGCCAACGACAACCGGTACGGCACATGATGATGATAATTATATATATATATATATATATATGTATATATATATATATATATATATATATCGTGCTGATGTGATATAATTCTGTGAAAATGTGTGCGTTATAGTTAATTATCATGTTTCACCTTATTTACGTCTAATGGTTGAGAAATAATAATCAAACACCACCGCGTAATGACCATGAGTGTGCCCCACTGATTTTTCAAATAAATAGAACATAATATATATATGGGCTTATGTAAGCAACTGTCGTTAAAGCTCTCTAGTCATAATGAGAAGCAAAGTGCTCATGAAGAACCGTTGTAAAGAAAATACTTATAGAGGTCATGGTAATTATTTATAATCTCTAATTAACAGCAATAAACAAGGTATTAATTATATAGTTATACTCTTTTTCTTATTCATATATTTGATATATTATATAGGCAGACAAATAACTGTTAACACTGCACACACTCTAATCTCTTAACAAATCGGTAAAATTATAACATAACACACATTATATTATCATTTCGATATTTTCACGAAGGTGTGTGTTTATCACTTCAGTTTTAACGAAGGATACATGTAAACCCCCGTAGTGTAAACCAAATGATCTTTACTCAATTTACTGCATTGTTGATTATTGCAACCGTTGCTGCAGTTTTTGTAACACACAACATTAAAACATGCAGACTCGACAAATAACATGAGCTGACCTACACTACTTTTTTTTCCCGAAATTCTAGTCCTTGAAGCAATCCACTTCTGCGGTCTTGTTCATCAGTTTAAACATTAATAATCCAAGTAGTACATTGTAACAACAGCACACAAAACGGTATGAAGGACCGAAGCTAAAAGACTAGGCCTCTTGAACTAACGAAACCACAGGCACACACAACAATAAATCCCCGACCGACATGGGCCTAGCGCCGTCTGCTGTGTGGGCAAGCTCGGTCACGTGACAGCCGCAGCCAATCAGCGACGAGGTCACACAAACTGTGGAGCTACTACTGGATTCATAAATAGAAGTGGGGGGTTGGGGGCGGGGGGGGGGGGGGGAGAGTTGGGGGTTGAGGGGGGGGGGGTCGGGAGGGAAAGAATGGACTCGATAGTTGATGTGTCATTGTTAACTTTCCAAGCACATGCTTCTACAGCGGAAATTCCTGCACCGAGAACAAGGCGATCCCTCGTTCTCTATCGCACCCCGCTTCCCATCTCTTCTTCCTCCTTTATGTAAATTAATCACCGCCCGCCCCTTCTATCTCCCGTTATACAGGTTAGAATAACAAACAGGGCAAGGCTATGCACAAGTCGACCCTATGCGACCTTCTGTAAAATGCACCTTCCTCACATTCTCCGAAGTAATTCCTGCGCATTTTAATGGGAATTGATGATGTATACTCACCTTTTGTTTGTGTCCAGGACAGTCCACATTCAATGTCCTCCGTTCGTACACACAGTCTTCCTCTTTGTGCGCTCACTTAGCGACTAGAGATATGAAAAGCTATTTTCGCCATTTACCTTGAAAGGACGTTCGTTAATTGGACAAGTCAGCCTATGACAACCTAGACTAGACTATCAAAGCAAGAGACAGAACGGAATGGCGCTCCAAGGTAGCCAGCCTTCGACGCAGAGACGACACATAATGATGATGATGATGAATTGGGCTTAGTGAGTGTTGCGGTTTGCAGTAAAGCGGTGCTATTTGCATCTTTCGATCAAACTCATAAATTTCAGCGCGGCGTTTTTTGAATGTTAAAAATAGAAGAAAACAAACAGCATTCAGACTGTTTTCTCAGTGATTCGATCACTTTTCTCATTGGAAGTCATCCTCAGCGCAAAGAATGAATTCCTAGGCATCTTATATAACTGCAGTTTTGTCAAGAAAGCTCAATAATATAATGTAGATTATTTCTTTCTCGTTTTCTCCCGATATTACTAAAGAAATTGAAAGACCTCTTCAACACCGTCCTTAAAAGAAAGCTAAGTGGGAATAGTTGCGTTGTATTACGGTTCATTTGCGCCTTTCGAACCAACACATCCGACAACAGCGAAGTATTTTTGTGCACTGTGTTGCCTTCCCTCCTCGGTCCATATTCGCTTAGCCAGACTAGACTGATTATTCTGTTTCTAGAGGTACCGCGAAGAAATGGAGTGAGGTCTGAGTATCACAGTTCACCGATCAGCCATGAGTCGCTGGCAGCTTCCAGCAGTCATGCACCTCACCTCTATATTGCGTAGATGATGATGTTGATCTAATGATACGAGCTGCAGCGAGTCGTTATCTTTTATGCCGGAACGTGACGTGGCGTGAGTTAATGTCTTTCTTGATTTCATATGTTCATTTGGGAAACTGGAGCCTGCCAGAGGTACCGCCCAACATGTTTTTGTATATTAAAAAAAAAAAACCCGGATTTTGACTATCATGATCACCATCTCCTTAGCCGTGTGTTTTGATACATATTGACATATACACACATTGACACATATATTGACTTATATCAGTAAGCTCAACTGGGAGGCAAAGTGAGTTTTTTTTTTTTTTTTTACCAGCATTATGTTCCTGGCACTACCATAGATCGCATGGCTCGTACTCCTTTCTGAAGATGCCTATACAAAAATGTGTGTTCTCACAAGCTAGCATCCAGGGTCGAATTTAGACTTTTAGTGAGGCCTTAAGCTGATTAAGCTAAATTAAACTTGAGGCATCCTGTTGCAAAAATTAACACCAGGCGGTCTCTAACATTACATCAGCGGTGGATATCTGTCTAACATTACATCAGCGTGGATATCTGTCTAACATTACATCAGCGGTGGATATCTGTCTAACATTACATCAGCGGTGGATATCTGTCTAACATTACATCAGCGGTGGATATCTGTCTAACATTACATCAGCGGTGGATATCTGTCTAACATTACATCAGCGGTGGATATCTGTCTAACATTACATCAGCGGTGGATATCTGTCTAACATTACATCAGCGGTGGATATTCAGAGGAAGCATCGGAAGCCACGACTCCTCTAATATTTGATCAGAATACATAACACCATCACATTCCAGCTCAATTATTTCATCGTCAGTGTACAACCAGCCACCGCATTCCTAGTATAACTGTGATATAGTTCAAATAACTTAAGCCGTTACTAATAAATAAGGTTTCAATATCTATAGAGGTCAAACTTACAATAACCGGACAATGGCATTACCGACCTTGCACGGTGTATGAGAAATAAGATAGGCAATTTCAGCAAACAGCTCCCCGTTATCATAACAACAGTAGAACAAATAATAGGACGGCGTATATTTTTATTGAAACATTATAGGCGGGCGACATGGTAATACTTTTACGTGCCTCTTGTAAGAATCACCGCGCTACGTCTTCATAATGAAAAAAAAACAAACACTTGAACAAAACTGTAAAAAAAAAATGTAAAGTGGACGAGCCTGCTTAGACATTAAAAAGTAAAGTAAAGAGCCCCGTCACGCCAAGTGACGTATTGGGAATAATGGTGTTAGTGACCATAATTTTACAGACCTCTGGCACCTGATTTTTTGGAGCGATGTGGTCGGTATTACGTCCGTGCCGTTTTACTTTCCCAGATATAAAATTCGGTACCCATTAAAGGCTGGGTGGACCCGGAAACCGTCGGTTGGGATCGAATCCTACCTCTTGTCTTTTGTAGTCCAGTTCACTAACCACTGAGCTATCGCGGCTTCCTGAACAAAACTAGAGACAGAGAGAGAGAGAGAGAGAGAGAGAGAGAGAATATATATATAATATTGTATATCGATATTATGATATACTGATAGGTATGCTAATTTATGAACTAATAATTGAAGGAACTATATTACACAGCGCAATTTGCAGTAAAGTTTATGTCGCAAATCATCAGGTTAAAGGTCAACTTAAAAGTTCGGTCTGGTGTCCTGGCCCCTGGCTTACTCAAGTTTCGAACCTACACTTCGCCGCTGGATTACATTACAATATAAACAAATGTGAGGCTGGCGCGAAATGTACGACGCTAAGCTCTGTCTTGGTCTAGGTCTAGGTCTAGGCCTAAATTCCACTCAGCAAAGTTGCACCGTTCAGCAGAAGCACTGCTTATTGTTGTTATTGTTCTATTGATCAAGTGTGAACATGAGTTCTACGTGATCTGGGGCATAGAAACATAATATCCATCATAAGGTCAGAGGTTACGGGACAATTCTCAATCCCTGGTAATGGATCCAAACAAGGTATTTTTCATCGTGAGTTTAGCATGGCATCTCAGTAACACAAAGACAAACAAACATTGAGGCAAAATGGGAAATATCTACGTTTTCAAACAAATTAATTTGTTTCTATCAAAATCTATAATGAGCTTGAATTGACCCTGAATGCTGGAAGAATTCAACAAACGTGAAAATTTAACCAACAAATTATTATGTCATTTTTATAGAAAAATAAGTAAGCTAGACAGAGAATCCTTGCTTCGAAAACACAACCTTCACTATGGCTTCCTCCTATCACTTATTACGATAATACAGAATAGATCTGGTGGTGTTTTATTATACGGTGAAGTCTTTTATGTGTTGATACGTCATCGACAGTAATGTATTTGTACAGTGTATAACTGTGTTATCCTTTCATAATATGTGATATTTATTTACCTATAGTGATGAATATGACGCAAGAATTGTATTATAGACAAGGAAATGCTTGCGTTCGCCTGATGACTAAAGTATTCTAGACTATTCGTAGACTAGAATTCCTCTTTGTCACCCGTCCCCAAAAGGACGTCAAGTGGACGTGTCTGCGTTGTGTTGTGGTTTGCAGTATAACTGTTTATATTTGCGCCTTTCGGCCCAACACATCCGACTTCAGCACGACATTTTTGCGTACCGGGTTGTCTTCCCTCTTCGATCCCTGCTCGTTTGGCCAGACTAGACAGTTAATCTGTTACTGGAGGCACCGCGGAGAGGTGGGGCAGGGTCAGAATGGTTTTGGTTACCCGATCCTGGCGCAAGCCATCAGCTATGGGTCGCTGACAACTTCCAGCTCTGGTGCTGGGAGGCGCGCCTTCGCCTCCGACAAATAAATAGCATAGTTTACTTGCAAGCGAAACCCTTCTCGGTAACACATTTGCCTAAGACGGAAAATCACCATTGGTTGCTGCATCATTCAGTTCAATCATTTCTGTCATCAACTTATAAGTTGTGTTGGCTTTAATAAAGCAAAACGTTTGTCAACTTTAGAAGAGAAGACGCGGTGATTATAGAACGCAATATGAAGTAAGACAGCTACCATGAAAAAACAAAAAGCCGAAAGTACATTAATCCTTAAAAAGCCGAAAGAACAGTAATTCGTAAGTGAATTATCACATAAGGCTGTAATTTAAGATTGACTATAGTTCCACATATAGAGGAAGGAAACAACAAGAACTCGATAATGTACATGTAAAACCGTATCAAACTGAAACTAAAATATTAATAATAAAAATCATCATCAGCTACCAAATTCATGTTCATTTTGATCATGTCAGGAATACTGTTGATCTTATTCTGTTCCAGACTTTAACATGTTTTGTTATATATATCGCTACCTTTCTTTGCCTCTTTTTCTGTAAATCTTTCCATTCCAATTATTTTCAAGTTTTTCTTCTGAACGATATCAAAAGTTTTTCCACAGGATTTCATGTTGTGTCATTTCTCATTCGCGCCATAGATCGAAACTATTTGAAACCAATTACAGCAGAGAGGTTTTTTAAATTTAAAAAAAATACACTAATTATTCTGTTTCGCTTCATTACAATTCGGTGTTCCAGCGTTTGTTCTGAGTAATGACGGCAAGTGATGGCAGTGACCATGGCATTCATCTGGTTTTGAGTCACAGGACTACACCCACGTCTGCTTACAAAGTGATTCGATGAGCATGATTAAAAAGTGGAAGCGGGGTTTGTACGCATGCAATGGGTAGAGTCATTGCAGAAGTTAAAAATACGTAAGGTCACCTTTGTCAATGTCCCTGGACATGCGGGAGTACGGGTAAATGAAAGTGCGGACTGGTTGGCTAGCTGTACTGTCGTTGACGACGGTCGACCAATGGATCGGGAGAACATCATTAACGCCCTCCGAGATGTGGGTAGGGCACAGGACAGCCATGAGTCCACATAATTCCTTCTGATGAAAGAGATGGGAGTTAAGATGGGCACAGCCAGAAACGAGAAACTTAGTTGGCGTATAAGAAGACTTATCAACCAACATAGAAGTGGATTCGTCAGTCGCTGGACGCTGCGAGACTTGCTGAGAAGGGGATCTGAGCACTTATGGACATGTTCGGAGTGCAATGATGATGACCTGCAAATAACTCAATGACAACAATTGGTAAGATAGGGTATTAGCTTTCTATTGACACGTTTCCTTAAAGTCTTTCTTTCTTTGTGATATTTTATTCATCACCTTCATTAGTTCTGTAGTCTCGGCAGTAGTCATTCGGGTACTTCTGATAACATTTTCACTATATTCCCCCAACATTAATTATAAACTCATAGTTTCCCCCCGACCTTACTGATCAACTCACAGTTTTCCCCTTACCTTAATTATCAACTCACAGTTTTCTCCCGACATTACTGATCAACTCACAATTTTTCCCCAGACATTAATGATCAACTCACAGTTTTCCCCTAACCTTAATTATCAACCCACAATCTTCTCCCAACCTTAATGATCAACTCACAATCTTCCCCCAACCTTAATGATCAACTCACAATCTTCCGCCAACCTTAATGATCAACTCATAGTTTCCCCCCAACATTAATTATCAACTCACTGATTTCCCCCAACATTAATTATCAACTCACAGTTTCCCCCCAACTTTAATTATCAACTCACTGATTTCCCCCAACATTAATTATCAACTCACAGTTTCCCCCCAACTTTAATTATCAACTCACTGATTTCCCCCAACATTAATTATCAACTCACAGTTTCCCCCCAACTTTAATTATCAACTCACTGATTTCCCCCAACTTTAATTATCAACTCACAGTTTCCCCCCAAATTTAATTATCAACTCACTGATTTCCTCCAACAATAATTATCAACTCACAGTTTCCCCTCAACATTAATTATCAACTCACTGATTTCCTCCAACAATAATTATCAACTCACAGTTTCCCCTCAACATTAATTATCAACTCACTGATTTCCCCCAACTTTAATAATCAACTCACAGCCCCCTCCCCCCCCCCCCACTTTAATTATCAACTCACTGATTTCCTCCAACATTAATTATCAACTCACAGTTTCCCCCCAACTTTAATTATCAACTCACTGATTTCCCCCAACATTAATTATCAACTCACTGATTCCCCCAACTTTAATTATCAACTTACAGTTCACCCCCCCCCCCCCTTCCCAACATTAATTATCAACTCACTGATTTCCCCCAACTTTAATAATCAACTCACAGTTCACCCCCCCCCTTTCCCAACATTAATTATCAACTCACTGATTTCCCCCAACTTTAATAATCTACTCACAGTTGTTCACCCCCCCCCCCTTCCCAACATTACTTATCAACTCACTGATTTCCCCCAACTTTAATAATCAACTCACAGTTCACCCCCCCCCCTTTCCCAACATTAATTATCAACTCACTGATTTCCCCCAACTTTAATTATCAACTCACAGTTCACCCCCCCCCCTTTCCCAACTTTAATTATCAACTCAAAGTTCACCCCCCCCCCCTCCCAACATTAATTATCAACTCACTGATTTCCCCCAACTTTAATTATCAACTCACTGATTTCCCCCAACTTTAATTATCAACTTACAGTTTCCCAGTGTTCACCATTAGCCTAAAGTTAATGTGTTCCATGAACACTGTGTAATTTACACAAATTACCTCTTTCCTTTCTTTAATCTACAGGACGGAGATCTCTTGCCAGTTCTATAATCTACAGAAAGTAGACCTCTCGCCTCTCTTCTAATATACAGAAATAAGATCTCTTGTCCGTCTTATAATCTACAGAAAATAAACCTCTTTTCCCTCCTGTAATCTACAGAAAATAAACCTCTTTTCCCTCCTGTAATCTACAGAAAATAAACCTCTTTCCCCTCCTGTAATCTGCAGAAAATAAACATCTTTTCCCTCCTGTAATCTACAGAAAATAAACCTCTTTCCATTCCTGTAATCTACAGAAAATAAACCTCTTTTCCCTCCTGTAATCTACAGAAAATAAACCTCTTTTCCCTCCTGTAATCTACAGAAAATAAACCTCTTTCCATTCCTGTAATCTACAGAAAATAAACCTCTTTTCCCTCCTGTAATCTACAGAAAATAAACCTCTTTTCCCTTCTGTAATCTACAGAAAATAAACATCTTTTCCCTCCTGTAATCTACAGAAAATAAACATCTTTTCCCTCCTGTAATCTACAGAAAATAAACCTCTTTCCAATCCTGTAATCTACAGAAAATAAACATCTTTTCCCTCCTGTAATCTACAGAAAATAAACCTCTTTCCCCTCCTGTAATCTGCAGAAAATAAACATCTTTTCCCTCCTGTAATCTACAGAAAATAAACCTCTTTCCATTCCTGTAATCTACAGAAAATAAACCTCTTTTCCCTCCTGTAATCTACAGAAAATAAACCTCTTTTCCCTCCTGTAATCTACAGAAAATAAACCTCTTTCCATTCCTGTAATCTACAGAAAATAAACCTCTTTTCCCTCCTGTAATCTACAGAAAATAAACCTCTTTTCCCTTCTGTAATCTACAGAAAATAAACATCTTTTCCCTCCTGTAATCTACAGAAAATAAACCTCTTTTCCCTCCTGTAATCTACAGAAAATAAACCTCTTTTCCCTTCTGTAATCTACAGAAAATAACCTCTTTTCCCTTCTGTAATCTACAGAAAGTAGAACTCACCTATCTAAGTAGACCTCGAGCCTATTGAATGCTCTTCTGTATGTAGAAGTGAGTCCTTTATGTTTATACATTACTTTGCTTGTTTTGTGGAGAAAATATTTTATTTTAAAACAATAGCGTTTACCATGTAAATAAATGTATACATGATCTAATAATTCTTGAAATGTATGACCCTTTTATTGTTTCATTTATTTATTTCTCAATAATGCACTTTTGCAATAACAATACTTTAAAGGGCAGCTATTAGATCTTTTAGAGAATTCGTTTACATAATTCTTGCAAATAGGAGCAAAAGTAGAACGTAGAAAATGATTTAGCTTTCAGATTGCCTTAGTTTAGTTTAGTTAGTTTATTTAAGTTTAGTTTAGTTTAGTTTAGTTTAGTTTAGTTTAGTTTAGTTTAGTTTAGTTTAGTTTAGTTTAGTTTAGTTTAGTTTAGTTTAGTTTAGCTTGCTTAGTTTAGTTTAGTTTAGTTTAGTTTAGTCGACAGGTCTTCCTCATTGCCCATCGAACAAGTCCGAAAGAGCTCACATCTCCTCCGAGAGAATATCCATCAACGTGTAGCGACTAACGACACGGGGGTTGTGTTGGTTGATATGTCTTCTTTGGATTCCTATGTAGAGCTGCCGTCTGTCATCTCCCACCTTGACATGATATTTCAATATTTCTATCAGTTTGTAAGAGTAAAATGTTTTAACCTTACATTACCTGTCGTTAGAAAATAACCTTTTCGCTTATCAATGAGACTATAAATATGCTAATGGAATTGTAATTGGATAACAGCGCCGCACAAGACGCTGCACAAGACATATTCTACTTTTGACGGTATCTCATTTTGAGGGTCATCACAAAGTTAATTAACATTCCTTGAAGAAATGTAAGATTAAACTACCAGGAATCATTTCAAAGCAGGTCTTGTTTAGGGATCAACAGATATCTGAAGAAATTGCGACACCAGATATAGTTGAAAAGGTATGTCCAAGATAGGTATGAGGAAGATGAGTGACTTGAATACATTTGGGTAGGTATGAGAAATAGATGATATGAATATATATGGGAGTTTAGTCCACAATAGGTGTGACAAACATGGGCGACATGGATACATTTGAGAAGGCTAATTCAAGAGTGGAAAGATGGGACAAGTCGTTTAAACATTTCGTGCTTCACAAAACACGTTCCTTGACTTGTGCTAGTTCTTTCCATCTGTGACCAAGTTGCAGATTACAGGCCTAGCTTCTTATACCTGTACTCAACGAGAAATTAAAATGATGTGGTTATGAGTTGATATAATGATGATTTTTATATTTAAATTTTTTAATGTGCAGATGAACAGTTGCGTGCATTTTAAAGACACAATTCATAAACTAAAACTATACTGTAGTGTTGTATGTTCCACATCTAAGCTTTTCTTCTTCTTCTTCTTCTTCCTCCTCCTCCTCGTTTGCCTTTCAACCTCGAGGGGTGATATAATTTGCGGTCTTTTGCTTTTCTGTTTGCCTCTGCTGCTGTTTTGTTTCCTAGTGTTTCTAATATTCCGTCAATCCATCTTTTTCGTGGTCGACCCTTGGGTATGGTGTTCTCGCAACGTTTATTGAAAGCTCGTGGTGAAGTGTTTTGATATTTCTGCCTTTATCAATTGGCTAAACAATTTTATCTGTTGTTTGTTTCTTTATCTATCTATCTATTGACCTTTCGAGCCGTAACCGGCCCATAGGGCGTAGACCAAGATACACCTTCTCCTATATGAATTTTTGTTCTAGCAGTTTTCTTTTAAAGATATTTTATCAAATCTCGCCATCTGTCTCTGTTCTGTGCAAGCAGTTCTATCTCATTGAGGGAGCCGATTCCTGCTGCTCTTGCCTCTCTCATCAATGTTCTTCTCAGTGTCTCCCTGGGTCTTCCTCTTTTTCTTTTACCTGTTGTTTCCCATATGAGGGCTTGCTTTGCTATTCGATTATTATCTCTTCTCATCACATGTACAAGTTTACCGGTTCCCATTCTAATAAACTTCTTGCAGCTTTGTCTGTCATCATTATGCCTACTCCTTCACGGTGTTTTCCATCTTCCCTTCCAGAAAAAACTACTATTTTATTATCAATAGATCTCCTACCTGTTCCAAGCCAGCGCATTTCGCTTAATCCTAAAATATCTAGATCGTATCTGTCCATCTCGCTCGCGACCTGTGCATGTTTCGTCGGAGCGGCCATTGTTCGCACATTCCAGAATCCTATTTTTGTTGTTGTTTTAGGGCCGAAAAAACTATCACTACTATCTACTGCTAATTTACACATTCTGTATCAGGTCTACGTTTCATTAACAACATCGTTTTTACGATAGCGGCTTGTTAAACCTCTGATCAACGGTTCTATACCAAGCCGGAGAAAAATTCTTTATCTATGACAGGAATTATTCCTGGTTTTTTTTTTCTCAGTTCTTCATTTCTGATCTTATCTCCCATGCTTATTTTATGTCATTCGTCTAACACATTTCATCTCAGTAGTTGTTCGTGCATCTATGGTCCATTGGTAGCAGAACATTGGAATGAAGATTACACATCTGAGTTGATTTTTCTTTATATCTTGTTTTCTTCATTCACAAAACAAAACAAAGGTAATTTTTTTTCAATGGAACAAAGAAATTTCACTCTTACGTTTCCAAACTCAGAAAAACTAAAATGCATAAACAGAAGCGCACAACAGTTTGGGAGCTGATATTTCAGCGCACACCCCGCTATGTCTTCCGGTTGATTTAAAACCACGGGTTGGGAAATATTTGATGCGCAACGCCAATTACTTACTCTGTCTCAATTACTTACCTGTGTCCGCGTGTGTAACCTCATACCTCTGCTTGAACGCAATTGTAATACATTTTTTACTCCCCCAGAACCTTAGCTCTCTTCCAAATACGTCGCATTTTCAATGTTTGCTTGTGCACGTACATTGTTTATTACTACGCACAGTAATACTGGTTAAATCATTATGATGTTCATCACTAATAACAATGTATATATCCGCCATCGAACCATACATTCGACGATTATAGAGTATCTTCTTTCTTCTAATTGTTCATCTTTCTTCTTTTTTCTTGTTTTTCATCTTTTTCATCTTCTTCTTCTTTCCTTCCTTATTTGTTTTTCAGCGCCGAGAAGAGATATAATTTGTGGTCTTTTGCTCTTCTGTTCGCCTCTGCTGCTGTTATGTTTCCTAGTGCTTCCAAAATTCAACCAGTCCATCTTTTTCGTGCTCGACCCTTGGGTCTAGTGTTCTTGAAACGTTTATTGAAAGTTCACTGTGTTGTGCTCTTTCTGTTTTGTCACGTGGCAAAATCATTTTATGTTGTTTCTTTATATATTATTTGGCAGAGGTTATTCCTAGCTTTTTTTCCTCAGTTCTTAATTTCTGATCTTATCTCTCAGACTGTTTCCTTTTATTCGTCTAATACATTTAATCTCAGTAGAGGTTATTTTTCCTATTGTTCTTGCATCTAGGGTCCAGGACTGGCATTGGTAGCGCAACGCTGGGATGAAGATTTAGTTTAGAAATGTGGAAACTGAGGTAATAATGTCACGTGTTCCAGTCATCAGGGCCAGCTAGAACAAAACTGCATGAATTTGAAAGAGGAGGAATAAAACTGGAATCTGTAAAAGAATAGTTCGAAAACAAATAGTGGGTTTGTTTGATATTGCACAACTGTGCAGGGTGCCCTATAATTATATAAGATTGTTGTGTTCATTAGTTAAAAACACTCAACAACGAACATGCTGCTAAAGAAATTTAAACTAGACTTCGTTTAGTTCTTCACTGCTTCCAATGGAATATAGATGACATATAACAGTAGTTCTCCTAGGACATAATTTGGGTGCTATATTTGTGAAGTTCGGCCCGAATTCAACTCCCAGATGTGGCGATTTCGTTATCAGACCGAAATGGTTTTTCAAATTCATCCAGTCTCTTATAATGAGTAGCAGAAGTTTTCTCTGAGAATCTATAGCGCTCTTCGTAATACTAACAACGTTACTCATAAACATATTGATGATCATGAAAAATTATAGTCACCAATACCACATATCCCATGCACCTTATATTATGATGAGAACATCAAGAGATTGATATACTTGGTGTCCGAAAAAGAACATACCCTATTTACAATTATTTTTCCACATGACCAGTATGTGAAAAGACTTGTAAAAGGCACCGATTGCAACGGAAGCATAAAGGTTTAAGTTGAGATATAGCGATATGTATACACATAGAATTGTTAAGAGGGAGCCTATAAACAAGAGAAAGCATTTTGTGCTGTAGAATACAGGTCGAGTAGGGGAGGAAGTGAACTGCCCACTTGATATCTGCGGTGTCATGAAGGGCGCCCATATTGAGTATTTGTAACGTAGGATTAAAATAAGTGTGAAATATTACATTACCTTTGTTATAAAAAAAGGGGAGCCGCGATAGCTCAGTGGTTAGTGAACTGGACTACAAAGGACAAGGGAAGGGTTCGATCCCAACCGACGGCTTCCGGGTTTAAAAAATAATTTTTTTGAAAAAGGTACATTCTTTTCGGACAATTTGTATTTGTCAGTTCCGTTTATGAAGTGCAGCGTGATTCAAGATTCTCTTGAACTGCTTGTGCTTTAGTCTCATAACCTTTCTCTTCACCCTAGGCTTCCTTTCAAACATCAAAAGAAGTGAAATAATAAAGGAAAGGGTTAGCGGAAACGACATTGTAACGTACAAGTTTGTTTTGAGATATTTATCCAGCCCTCACGTATTAACATAACTGGCTGGGTCAAATAGCTTGTACAGGACACAGCAAGCTACGGATATGCAATTTATACAGAAAGAAAAAGATATGCAAATCTTTTCCAAGAAAAAAAAATGACAATGGAAGAATTAAAACCGACAAATGTCACCCGGTGCATTATGGATGATACCTTTCAGGTCTCAACAATTGGGAGTGTGGTAGGTTAAGCTCGTTCTAACCACCCCCCCCCCCCTTTTTCAGTGACATGCAGCACGATCAACGTGTAACTTGGCCGGCCGGAAATGATCATTACTCAGAAATATGGCTCGTTATCGTTTGAGTGAAAATCCAGAGCGTGAATCATAAAGAACCCCACAATCTGGAATAGCCGAGTAAAAGATGCCTGCTACTTCATTACTTTAACACTACTCGTGCTAAACGGTATCTTGATTGAGCGAATAGAGAGAGAGAGAGAGAGAGAAGAGAGAGAGAGAGAGAGAGAGAGAGAGAGAGAGAGAGAGAAAGAGTCTTCTGCTTCCTCTTTCCTTCCTCAGTTGCCTTTCAGCGTCGAGAAGATATATAAGTTGCGGTCTTTTGCTCTTCTGTTCGCCTGCTGCTGTTATGTTTCCTAGTGCTTCTAAATTTTAATCAGTCCATCTTTTTCGTGGACGACCCTTGGGTCTAGTGTTCTCACAACGTCTTGAGTCTATCTCTGCTCTATGTGAATTATCGTTTGTCACTAGACTTCCTAGGTATTTGAATCCCCCTACTCGTTTTAATTGCTTGCCTTCTATAGTTATTGTTATTGAGTTATTTGCGGGTCATCATCATTGCACTCCGAACATGTCCATAGGTGCTCAGATCCCCTCCTCAGCAGTTCCCTCAGTGTCCAGCGACTGACGACTCCAGTTCTATGTTGGTTGATAAGTCTTCTTACACGGCCACCAAGTTTCTCATTTCTGGCTGTGCCCATCTTAACTCCCATTTCCATCATCCGAAGAAGTGACCTGGATCTGTGTTTGTCGAAGTCCTGTGCTCTTCCCACATCTCGGAGTGCATTGATGATGTCCGCCCGATCCATCGGTTGCCCGCCCTCAACGACAGCGCAGCTAGCCAACCTGTCCGCTCACTCATTTTCCCGTACTCCCGCATGTCCAGGGACATAGACAAAGGTGACCTTACGTATTTTGGATTTCTGCAACGACTCTACCCATTGCATGCGTACAAAGCCCGCCTCCACTTTTTTTATCATGCTCATCGAATCTTCTATAGTTATGTTGATGTTCTGTTTCTCTTTTTCTGTATTATCATAAGAAAACAGTCTTAGTGAGACATCAGTGCGGGCGAACCGAACAACATGAAGAGTTAAGTTCTGAAGAAAAGAAAATCTATAATAGTCCACAATATCGCTCGGTAGTTAAGAAACATAATGAAATGACGAGAAGGTAGTAAAGAAACGTGTAGCACGTAGAGACCAAATGTAAATTAGGAACAGAAAATTGAAAGGTTAGTAAGTTGAGCAGCGGACCTTAGAAGAAACTGACGTGATCAAGATATGTATGTTATTGTAACGTAGCATCCCCAAACGAGCATCATATACATCGTCAAATAAAGACATGATATATCCGAGGGAGCGAATACATTTAAATGGAAGATTTTTTTTTAATGAGTTATTGAGGTTTTTCGTGAGTCATCATCATTGCACTTCAAAAATACCCATAGGTGCTCAGATCCCCTCATCAGCATGTCCCCCAGCCTACAACGACCGGCAACTACAGCTCTGCGTTGGTTGATAAGCCCTCTTAAGCGCTCACTAAACCTCTCGTTTCTAGCTCTGGAGGTAACAATTTTTATTGATGTATCTTATATATATATATATGATTTGTCTATGGGATGTGTCTCCCATCGCTTTCGCCCGAAGGAGTGAAAAGGACTCGTAGTTGCCAAAGTCCTGTGCCTTTCCGTATCTCGGATATCCCCTCCAAACTTTTAATCTCCAAATAGAATAGACGCGAGTTCGATTCACGTTAGGGTGAACAAGAATTTATTTATTGGGTGAAATGCGATTGAAATGAACAACTCTGTCCTGAATAAATCGCAGAGACTACACTGATTATGCACTTCTATCTTCCAACCCAAAAGACAGACCACAAACAATTAAATAAATACCAAACCAATATTCCCATTCTGGTGTTTGTGCATTCTACTGCTGCTCTATGAACATGTTATTCAAATATTTACCAACATTTTACAATCAGATCACATGTGCTCTGAGATACGACTTCATTAAGATAGACAGTATCGTAAGAACATCAAGAAGATTGTGAGTTACTGCCCAAGCAGCAGAGCTGGAGGTTGTCAGAGATTCAAACAGATAGATGCAAGATCAGTACTCCAGGCACTGCAATCCAGGAAATTACCACAATTAAAGTCCTCTTACAGGAGGGTGATTAGGAGGTGTATTCCTTTAGTCATCGGGCTAACGCATGCAAGTTAGCAAGCAAGCAAGTTAGCAAGCAAGTTAGCAAGCAAGCAAGTTAGCAAGCAAGTTAGCAAGCAAGCAAGTTAGCAAGCAAGCAAGTTAACAAGCAAGTTAGCAAGCAAGCAAACACGTTAGCAAGCAAGCAAGTTAGCAAGCAAGCAAGTTAGCAAGTTAGCAAGCAAGCAAGTTAGCAAGCAAACAAGTTAGCAAGCAAGCAAGTTAGCAAGCAAGCAAGTTAGCAAGCAAGCAAGTTAGCAAGCAAGCAAGCTAGCGTTGTGAGTTACTGATGATACAGGAATATACCTCACCGCACGTAGAGCAGACCGATGAGTGGTCAGTTCTACATAAACAATTGTAGTAAATTATGTATGTTGAGAGTTTATGCAACTCACCGGTTATACATCACTCTTATGGGGCCTCGGTGACCTTGTTGGGAAAACCACCCGAATATCGACGTTCGTTGAAACCGTGTTTGATTCTCGCTGGAAGCAGCGTGAATTGTACTCGTAATTGGAACCAAAAATACCCCCGCGGTCTACCCAGCCGCTGGCAGAAATGGTACCAGGATAGTACTCTGTGATGGTGAGGAATGTCTCTTCACATCGTAAGTTTCGATGCTTGAAGCAACACTATCTAGAAGTCTCAGAACACTTCTGGATAGGCGGCCGAGCACATATGGGTGAAAAAAAAACTCGCGTTTTAAGACGCTGTTTCAAGTTTTGTACTTTACCTTTACCTTTACCTTTACCTTTACCTTTACCTTTACCTTTACCTTTACCTTTACCTTTACCTTTACCTTTACCTTCACATCACTCTCTAGGAGTTCTCACAGCCGCTCCATACACCCCCTACTCCATAATTAGTTTCTAGAGATATTAGTATGGGGAAGGCTATACGATCGACTTAAAATAAGAACTATTATACTATTTTAAATAATGTTATTAATCTTGAATGATTATATAATAAGATATGTTACCATCTGTAGTAGTAATAGCGATGATTAAAACTATCAGCTTCCTTATCAATTATGGATCCTCTTCGGCCACCCTAGACAGTTGCCCAGGCGTGAATACGGCATTGTTTCTAGCCTAGCCTCCATTTTCTGAGGACTTCATAAGAAGACCTTTAAAAAATCACAGTGTTGCGTTTCAAAATACATGTACATTTGCCGTCACGCGCCATTGTTTGGGTGCGCCAGACAGTGATCATCTGTCACGTTTAGTATTCATTGATGCCAAAACACTCATGAGAACATGAGCTGAAAGTGGTCAGTCACGCATTGCTTACGTCAGGATCAGTGAACCTAAACTGACCAAGATACAACTCCTCCTTTCTATAATGGGTCTGAAAACAAATAACCAGTTTGACTACGTGCGGTAATATTAAAAAGGGAAGGATATACCTGCTATCCAAAACTGCCATTTCGACGTTCGATGAATTTGGCCAAAAGACACAGAAAAAAAAAAAACAGCTTGCATATAACATAACACATTTACGTTCACTCAGCGCCCCTTTTAATGGCGGCCGGTAAAGCTGAGTAAACAATGGGCGACACAGCTGACAAAGAAATACTAGTTGCAAAGCAGACAATTAATGACAACTGTAATATCAAATCCGTGTAAGAGATAAACGATTTGTGGATTAGCTTCAAGCAGCATCGGATGTGTTTGACTATACATTGATCTATAGGGAAAGAAAGAGAGATAAATGATACAGACACAAGAAATAAGCATTCTATTTTTACATTAGAGGATGTCGGGATTTATAGTGTTGAACGTAGGAATTGAACGACTAGAGAAAACAGATGGTGGGAAGGAACGAGAGAAGCAAAGGTAAAGCAAGTAAACAGAAAATATTCGTCCTCCCCATTGTGCTTACATAAGCCAAGTGCCAAAGGTGGAAGATAAAAGTGTAGGGAACAGGTAGAGAAAGAAACGATGGAAAATACATTCTGGTTGTCTGTTTGTATTTGATACCACCACCATTTGTAAGATGTTGGTAACTGCTGTTTGTTTTGATATGAAAGTGGCGTTTCAGTTCTTATCTTGGAAATTCTGCAGCAGTTATGGATGAACACATCCGGGATGAACACGTCCTGGATGAACACGTCCTGGATGAACACGTCCTGGATGAACACGTCCTGGATGAACACGTCCTGGATGAACACGTCCACTCATTCTTAAAACTGATATTTGATGGAAGTGGTTACATGACGCCACACACACACACACACACGCGCACGCACGCGCGCGCGCACGCACGCGCGCGCGCACACACACACACACACACACATACAAAGCATACAGTTTTAAGCTAAAGTAGATATTTATATATGAATTATATTTCAGTAACTCATTCTCGTAACAACAAACCAAAGATTGGCACATTTGACAGTTTCGGTGTTTGCAACATTCAATTTTAGCCACAACAGTTTTTATGAATTTCAAGATCATTCTGAATATGTAATGGAAGAAGTATGTGTATTTTATCTAGTCGGAAGGACATAAATAAACAAATCAGCTAAACTATCAATGACAGCTGTGTTATGTGTAGAATCAAGAACAACGTCCAAGGGTTATACGTACTCTTATGGCCTGTTTGCTCGACAGTGTCGGATCCGAAGGAGGGACATATATATGAATGCAAGCTGACTCCTTTACGTCTCATTTACATTACTTGACAGGTCTTCTTCACATGGTTTCCACATGCAATGAGGAATCAAAGAAGACTTAGAAACACGAATGTGGCGAAAACTTAAGACGACGATCAGGATAGATTACACAAGTAGAAGACTAGAAGAAGCAGCAAATAAAAGAAGGGATTGGAGAATGCACTGCCGATGAAGGGCGAATGAAACAAAAACAAGAAGATAATAGAATATCATCTACGCATTAACTATTTTTACGACACATAGTACCATTGCTGGTTCGCAGTCACAATATCAAACATATACCAAGTCATCCAACAACTAGAATATACAATAAATAAAGAAGATCATTGGAAACAGGTAAAAGATATATGGAAAGAGACATGCGAAGAAACACTAGGGAAAAGAGAACGCCAGAATAAGGCATGGATGACAGCAGAGACCCTGGACAAAATTAAAGAAAGAAAGAACAAGAAAGCAGACATAAATAAAAGCAAAACAAGAAGTAATAAATCCAAGACACAGGAAGCTTACATAGAGGTTAACAAAGAAGTGAGAAGATGCATTAAAAGGGATAAGAGGAAATATATAGATGAACTAGCTAAAGAGGCAGAAGAAGCAGCAAATAAAGGAAATATGAAAGAACTGTACAACAGCACAAAGAAATTAAGTGGAAAATACAAACAGATCAATGCCTTTATTAAAGATAAGAAAGGAAATCTGCTTAGTAATATAAGGAAACAAATGGCGAGATGGAAAGAGCACTTTGAAGAACTTTTGAATAGACCCGGCTCAAATAATCCTCCAGATATGCTACCAGCAGAAGAGGGGTTGCACGTTAACTGCGGAAAACCAAGCATAGAAAAAAATAATGAAAGCCATCAAACTATTAAAAAATGATAAAGCCACAGGACCAGATGAAATTCTTTCGGAAGCCATCAAAGAAGATATTAACACCTCTACCAAGATGCTACATAATCTATTAGATAAAATTTGGGAGAGGGAAGAAATACCTAAAGACTGGAAGAAGGTTATATGATCAAACTACCAAAGAAAGGAAGTTCACATGAGTGCACAAATTATAGGGGAATTATGCTACTATCAGTGTCAGGAAAAATATTAAGCAGAATCGTTCTGGAGAGACTAAAAGAGGCCATAGAGAAACACTTGAGAGATGAACAAGCAGGTTTTAGGAAGAACAGATCATGTGCTGATCAAATAACTACTCTACGTATAATAGTTGAACAAAGTTTAGAACTAAAATCCCCACTTTATATTGTATTCATAGATTACGAAAAGGCATTTGATAGTTTAGACAGAAGAATGCTTTGCAAGTTGCTGAGTCATTACGGAATCCCCATAAAGTTTATTAACCTGATAAAAACAATGTATGAAGGAACAAAATGTAGAGTGGTGCATGAAGGACAGCTTACAGAAGCATTTGAAATATGAACAGGAGTAAGGCAGGGATGCCTTCTGTCTCCATTTCTCTTTCTACTGGCCATAGATTGGATTGTGAAAATAACTCAAAACAACAGAAATGGAATCCAGTGGTCACTGACCATACAACTTGATGATTTAGACTTTGCTGATGACATAGCTCTCCTATCACACAGCCATCAACAGATGCAGGATAAAATGAACATACTTGATGAGAGATCACAACAGCTAGGACTGAAGATTAATAGAGATAAGACTAACATTATGAGAATTAATGCAGTTGGCAATAACCAAATAAAACTAGGAGAATTACCTCTACTAGATGTACAATCTTACATATATCTGGGCAGTAATATAGATAAAGAGGGAGGAACAGAAAATTATACCAAAATAAGGATATCAAAAGCAAGAGGAGCTGTCATTGCACTGGGAAACATATGGAAATCCAAAGAAATTAGGTTAAATACACAAATAAAAATTTTCAACTCAAATGTTAAGGCGGTCCTATTATATGGCTGTGAAACATGGAGAACAACAAAATTCACAATCACGAAGATACAGACTTTCATTAATGGATGCTTACGCAGAATAAAAGGATGGAAATGGCAGGACAAAATCACTAACATAGAATTATGGAAATGTACCGGTCAAACACCAGTGGATAAAATGATACAGCGAAGACGATGGCGCTGGATAGGACACACACTACGGAAGCCAAATGAGAGTATCACACAACAGGCCATTTTTGGAATCCCCCGGAGCAAAGACAAAGAGGAAGACCAAGGAATTCTTGGAGAAGACAGATAGAAGCAGAGATGAAGATGACGGGGAAGACATGGAATGATCTTAAAAGAATGGCAAAAAACGGAACGACTTGGAAAGTGTTTGTTGAAGACCTATGCTCCACTGGGAGCTAAAAAGGTGGAAGAAGAAGAAGAGTACCATTGCTGGTGTATATCGGGGGGCAACGATAGAACCAGAAGGATGAAGGCCGCTCTACGCATTAACGAGAATATGAAACGTTATAGTTGTCGTTTAATAGTTGAGTTAAATGTAAAGGTCTGAAGATGCTCACCAGCAACTGAGCTGAGATCAACTCAAAGCTGACTGCTTGTGTCAGAAGTGATGAACAATTGAGCTGTGAACAGGTCAAAGCTGACTGCTTGTGTTAGGACTGATGAACAACTGAGTTGAGAACAGCTCAAAGTTGACTGCTTGTATCAGGACTGATGAACAACTGAGTTGAGAGCAGCTCAAAGCTGACTGCTTGTGTCAGGACTGATGAACAACTGAGCAGCTCAAATCTGACTGCTTGTGTCAGGACTGATGAACAACTGAGTTGAGAACAGCTCAAAGCTGACTGCTTGTGTCAGGACTGATGAACAACTGAGTTGAGAACAGCTCAAGGCTGACTGTTTCTGTCATGACTGATGAACAACTGAGTTGAGAGCTGCTCAAAGCCGACCGTTTCTGTCATGACTGATGAACAACTGAGTTGAGAACAGCTCAAAGCTGACTGTTTCTGTCAGAACTGATGAACAACTGAGTTGAGAGCTGCTCAAAGCTGACTGCTTGTGTCAGGACTGATGAACAACTGAGCTGAGATCAACTCAAAGCTGACTGCTTGTGTCAGGACTGATGAACAACTGAGCTGAGATCAACTCAAAGCTGACTGCTTGTGTCAGGACTGATGAACAACTGAGCTGAGATCAACTCAAAGCTGACTGCTTGTGTCAGGACTGATGAACAACTGAGCAGTTCATTGATGACTGCTTGCATCATAACTGATGAACAGCTGAGTTGAAATCAACTCAAAGCTGACTGCTTGCATCAGGACTGATGAACAACTGAGTTGATTCAGACCCTACTCCATCAATCAATAATGATCCTGGAAACAAACTAAGTGTATGGCCAGGTAAGAAGGTGATCCAAGAGGAAAGGCAACGCGGTACTAGAAAACATCGTTGAAGTCTGACATGTTAGACCAAATATCACAGCTTTGCTGCAAATCACAACTCAACACATTTACGCCAAATTGATTTAATTTTTAGGGCGATGATGAAGAGATGTAGGAATCAAGTGAACGCCAGGGAGAAAAACATAAAGTAAGACATTAAGTCCTGAGAATGAGCTTATATGCTGTATTTATACATATAGATTATCTTCCCATATGTTGAGTACGGGGGACTGGTTGGTCTCGATGCAAGACGTCGGCCTCGAGACAGAGAGGTTGTGGGTTCAAATCCCAGCTACACCGGTTGGGATTTTTAATTTATAATTTATCTCTGCGGCAACCACCCCTGGTCTCAGCAGCGAGGCCCGGCTTGAAACGTCAATTACGCATCGACGGAAAAAAATATGAGTACCTACGAAGTCGGAGAGTTATCTGCCTGTGCGGCTAGGAACCCATGTGCACACGGCTGCCAGGGAAAAATGAATTAACACGGAAAATTCAGTTCCTAGTCTCTAGGGACTTCGTGAGAGGTAAAAAAGCTGGCGAATGAAAAAAAAATATGTTGAGTACGGAATTGTATGGTTCATTGCTATTGAATACTGTTACCTGTTGTAACCTGAAACCATTCTGACAGACCTTCCGATGTTAAAAACAGTCAAAGTGTCGTTAGAACATCGGAAGGTCTGTCAGAATGGTTTCAGGTTACAACAGGTGTAAGACAAGGATGTGACCTCTCACCACTCCTCTTCATCATATATATGGACAAAATAAATCAGGAAACAACCAACAATAAGGACAAATCAAATAATAACATAGAGGTAGAAAACTCCAACATCAACGAGCTACTCTTCGCAGATGACCAATGCCTAATATATGAGGATGAAAACCTGCAACAACAGCATTTAACATCTCTAGATAAAAGCTGCACAAACTACAGTATAAAAATGAACACAGCAAAAACAGAGGCTATAAGAATAAGCAAATTAAGACACCAATTAAACATTAAGATCAAAGATAAAGAAATAAAACAAGTAGAGGAATTCAAGTATTTAGGCACAATGTTCACAGAAGATGGAAAACTAGACAGAGAAATTGACATGAGAATACAAAAAGGAAAATCTGTCACATACCAGCTTTCGCCATTGCTAAGACATCCAAACATTTCTATGCCAGCTAAACAACAAATAATAAATAGCATTTTCATACCAACTTTGTGTTATGAAAGTCAAACATGGACCCTCTCTAAATCCCATTTAAGAGAGATCAATACATGTGAGATGCGATGCTTGAGAAAAGTAAAAAAACAACACAAGAAGAGATAGAATACCAAATGAAACCATAAGAAAATTGGTAGGAACTAAACCCGGCCAAGAATATATAGAACAACAACTTAAATGGTTTGGCCACCTGGTTAGAATGAATCCTTACCAATCACCATCAAGGGCGTTCTTCTCGAGAATGCATGGAAAAAGACCAAGAGGAAGACCCAGAAGAAGATGGATAGATGCAGTGACAGAGACATGTAGCAACAAAGGAAAGTCACTAATTCAGACAGTTCGAGCAGCTCAAGAACGACAAATGATATAAACCACGACACCTTTTAGGTATCAGTGAAAAGAGAAAAGAGGAAGAAGATTGCTATTGAAATAGGATTATGAACTGTCCATGGACTTATAAGATGTGTGTAGAGGCAAGATGCCTGACAGAAACTGAGTTAGAATCTGTAAGCGACCCATTGTTTATGGCTTATCCAGGATCGGTGAACCAGATCTATCCAGACCCCGTTTCTCATATGCCTCTAGAATCAGACTAACCAGCCTAGTCTGGCCAAATAAGTAGAGATCGAAAAGTCGAGAATGTACTCACAAATGCCGTGCTGAAGTCGAATGTGTTGGACTTTGATAAATGTAATACCTATTCGTCTGTAACAGGAAGCTCTCTGAAAAGACACAATGCATCTGTACCCACTGAACGTCCTTTTAAGGTTGGTTCACGAAGAGGACTCTTAGTAGTCATCGAATGAACGATAGAACGAGACATGCTGTGTATTTGGAATCGTCTTATTACAAGGTTCTTGGACAATTCTCCTCTGTTCCTGTTGGAACGAGCTCATGTTTTACTTCAGCATGTTAAAAAAGCCACTTTAGATCACAAAATCATTTGAACAGCGATCAGGCGACATATAGAAAGAAAACCAAGCACCATCAACCGTAACTGATAACAGCTATATTAGCTCAGGTCACGCAGCTCTCCACGTACTGCACGCGCACACTCGTTTTTGAGGGAACCATGGATACACAAGAAATAATAGAAGAGGCAGGAGAGCATGATTATCGTGTATATGGTATTGATCTCGTACCAATAAATCCGGGCAATGTTATCAGAAAAGCATTATACTCGTATTAATTGTGCTAAATCGGCACCCGCAAACAAGTACAATCGCTGCCAAGCTGAGCACGCACACACACAAACACACACGCTTAATCTATACGATTAAGTCTTTAAATCTAAATAAGTGAGTTCATTTCTTTCAACAATTACTGCTTTCCTGAGGTGAAGACGCCAAGTAACACCTGGGCTGAAAGTTGCTAGTGACCGTTAGCTCACTGCTTACGCCGTGATATGTGAACACAACTGAGATGCTACCTCGACTCAACTCCTTGGCTCTGGTGATAAACCAATCTGGCACAGTAACTTGGGGTTCGAGAGAGAAGGCAGCCAGATACACGTTAACACTGTGCTGAAGTCGGATGTACTGGATTTGATGCTTGGATATAACAGCTTGCATCAACCACAGCACAAGGGGAACGACCGACGGAGAAATGGACGAACGCAGTGGTAGAAGAAATTGTTATCACTTCTTCCTTAACCTTCCTCTTTTCCTTTAAGGCTCGCCCCCCCCTCACCCTCTTCCCCCACCCTCTCCATTCTAACTTTTCGCAAAAATTTCCCGTTCTCGACCTCCCATTTTCTCCCATAAATCCATCACTGCACCAGGTAACCCTGGTGAGACAAGCAAACAGTCATAACCTGCTAATGTCCCTTTGACTCTATTCACGTCTTTATTTTGTTCAATTTTTCTACCTTTCTTGTTCCCACGCTGTTTGGGACACACATTTTAGTTGTTAAATATATAACTTATTGTTCGTTTCGTTGCCTTCTACAAACGTTCATTCTTCACCGCGAATTTCCGGTGTCCTCGCGTGACTCACGTGGATAACCCCACAGTCTCCAAATTTCTAT
Organism: Megaustenia siamemsis; assembly: GCA_032433765.1. Taxonomy (NCBI): domain Eukaryota; kingdom Metazoa; phylum Mollusca; class Gastropoda; order Stylommatophora; family Ariophantidae; genus Megaustenia; species Megaustenia siamemsis. The sequence goes on along the minus strand of JAVIAB010000092.1, from coordinate 30,897,277 downwards.
ACCTTTTATTCAGCCAATTAATAAATTGTTTAAGATTTTTCTATAATTGTTTGCATGACTTATAATTATTTTCTTCAATATAATTGTGGACATTGGAAAATATATAAAAACCGACAGTTTAAATGTTCTTTTTGGACTTAAATTTTCGTTAAATGAAACTGCTAATAAATCAATTGCTTTTAGATGTTAGTTATTAATTGTGGTTCACTAATAGTAGAAACAGTAACCGTGATCTTTGATGTGTAAAGGTCTTTATATTAGACGACGGAAATGCTAGTTGTCGTGTTTATTGCTCAATAAAAAAAAAAAGTAAAGAGCCCCCATCACACCAAGTGACGTATAGAGAATATGGTGTTAGTGACCATACATTTTTATAGACCTTCGGCACATGATTTTTGGGGTAATGTGGTCGGTATTACGCCCGTACCGCTTTACTTTCCCAGAAAAAAATCCGGCACCCATTTAAGGCTGGGTGAACCCGGAAGTCATCGATCAGGATCGAACCCTACCTCTTGTCCTTTGTAGTCCAGTTCACTAACCACTAAGCTATCACGGTTTCCTTTTGTTGCTCAATAGCAAGATTATATTGAGAGACATTTGTTTGTTTATTTATCACAAACACCATCATCAGCATTTTATTGTGATCTGTCAGTTGGGGTAGGTGATTACGTTTTTGTCGTCACAGCTTGCTATCACTTACATTTCACCTGATTAAATCACCAGTTACATACCATCAGAAGAAACAGTTAATCATATCATCTGTAGAGTACAATCAGGATGCCTTTCATAATATAAATAGTTGGGAACAAGTTCTCATTATACGCCCCAGAACAGGACACAATCGACTCCACAGTCACATGTATACAAGATTCAAGATCGGCATCTCAACTACATGTACATGTGGACGAGCGCCCGGCACTGCTGAACACATACCTCAAGACTGGACTGAATATAGTAGAATGAGAAAACTTCATTGGCCCATAGATACAACACTACAGACAAAACTATATGGGCCACTGCAAGAATTACAAGACATCTATTTTTATACATTACAGATATAGACAATACTTGAGGGGAACGAAAGATATACCTGAATAAATAGAAAAAAACCCACATAGAAACCAGTCAAAACACCACAAAAACTGTGTTACTGTTGGGACTCTCTAAAGGGGCCTGCAACAATGCCGCCATCTTTCCCGGAAGTCTGAATGGACGTAATAACATCAGCTATATAGATTTCTTCTTCGGATTTGTAAAAAAAAGCTCCTATATTTTGTTTTTCCCAGTTAAAGACCTTACATGGCCAATACCTTGGTTTGTTCTTTTAGTCCTGTCATATCCACAGAACTAAAGCATCATATTTGTTGTATTTTGAGGCATCTCTCCAGCTGTGCCTTACATGATGTATGTTCCTAACAATATGCAAATAAAACATATTAACAACGATGCATCTCTCCAGCTTTGTCTTACATGGTGTATGTTCCCAACAATATGAAAATAAAACATATTAACAACCATGCATCTTTCCAGCTGTACCTTATATGATGCATGTTCCCAGCAATATGTAAATAAAACATTTTAACAACGATGTATCTCTCCAGCTTTATGATGCATGTTCCCAACAATATGAAAATAAAACACATTAACCCTCGTTGTACGTGTATTCATGTAAATTGTCTCTGCCTTGACAGGGGAGGGTGAGAGTCCGTCATTAAGGCATTTTTTCTTCCCATTTCCGGGGTATGTCTGGGGTGGAGGGGAACTTTAGGACTGGAGAATAAAGACCGCTTGTCCAGTGCTGTCGCCATAAGACGTCAAAGTTTTTAACCCTAAAAAAAAAAAAGCTATTTTTTTACCCCACTGTCACTCGAATCCACCTTCTCCTGGTTTGGAGCTTGTTATCGTTCCTGTCACCCGTACTATTTATTGAGATAAAAAGAATTAAACGTACACCTTGCGGGCTTGGTGGTGTAGAGGTAAGACGTCGGTCTCTGGACGGATAATATTCTGGGTTCGATTCACTCCTCAGGCGGTGCTATGTTTTTAAATAATCGTTCAAGTGGTTTCTTCGTGGCTTTACCCTTCCCCGGTCTCTGGGCAATGAGATTCGTTGTCTAGACTTCTCGGAAAACGGCGTAAAATAGGAGATCCCGTGTTCATTCGCACACGTTAAAAAACCTTGGGCATTTTAAAATAGAAAAGAGTAGAAAAAAAAAATAATAAAATGTCCATGTCCGGGCAAAACTGTTCAACAGATCTACCTATCCATGGAGAAGTTGGATTTTCGGACCTGAAAGGCGCAGATAAAGGTTAAGGTCAAGTACGAGACTTGAACCGACGTCTTAGCACGCGAGTTTCCACCCATATGTGTTCGGCCGCATATCCAGAAATGTTCGGATATTTCTGTATAGTGTCGCCTCAAGCATCGAAACTCAGATGCGAGGCGTCATTCTTCACCTTCCCAGGTTAATACCCTGGTACCCATTTCTGCCAACGGCTGGGTCGACTGTGGGTTTTTTTTTTTCCCAACCACGAGTACAGCTCACACTGCTTCCAGCGGGAATCGAACACGGGTTGTCCCAACGTCGGTAGTCCAGTCGGGTGGTTTTCCCAACTAGGCTACCGAGGCCACCAAAAATCTGAAAGGCGCAGATATCGCGGCTAAGTCGTAAACTAGCGACACAACGTATCCATGCCCACTTAACAGGTGAACGGTAGAAGAAAGAAGAAGAATCTTACACTAGTACAGTAGTGGAGATTAATTGCTACACCAAAAAAATATAGCACGACTTTAAAATATAAAACGAAACAGGCATAAATAAAATCAAATACACAAATTATCTTTTAACGACAGATTAAAGAAAGGCAAACCTTGAACATTAACACATTGTTTCCGCTTCTTATTTAACGTTTTGTTGACGGGTTTAATAACCTTTTAGGTCTAGTGCTAGCCAACATTGGATTCTCTGATGTGTTCGTTTTTACTGTCTATACTTTCCAGAAATCAACGTTCCACATAATACTGAGAGTGTCATGCTAGGATTAAACTATGATCACTTTATCGTCAAGTCAGGGCTCTTTTATTCAAACGAATGCTTTCAATTGCATAGAAATAAAACAGGGCGTTTGGCAAGATTGTGTACTGTCACCAGATTTATTTCATATGTATCATCATGTGCCATACCGGTTGACGTAGGCGATCATGTCCTTCCACAATCTTATGTCTACAGTGCATCGTATCAGTTCAGTTGTTGATTGCTTTCCATGCCATGACACCAAGCTATCCAGTATTTTCTCTCTTTGTCGTCCGCGATCTCTCTTTCCTTTTATTTTGCCAGTTGTAACCAAATATTTCAACTTTCCTCTTCTCATGATGTGCCCGAAAAATGTTGCTTGCTTCTTTCTGATGTTTTTTAAGAGCTCCCTTTTTGTGTTGGCCTCTTTGTGAACTTCCTCATTGGTCTTTTTATCTGTCCATGGAACTTTCAACATTCTTCTGAGAAATCCAATCTCTGTGGCCTCTAATTATTATGTACAGTGAGGTTATTTTAAGATCCATACGCCTGGAATAACAGCTGGAGGTCATAATATCTATCATAAGATATCATATCTATCAGGACATCATAATCTAAGTATGCTGATGAGACGTCTGATGTCTTAATCGATAAGAGTGAAAATGAGTTACAAGAAAAATTAGACACTATGGTGAAGGAACGCAAAAATAAAGGACAGCCTTATTGGCAAAAAGACAAAGAACATCACCGCAATGCACAATAAAGACAAGTGGAACACTATTAAAACAGGTAAATGAATTTAAATATCTAGGAACAATGTTAACCTGATAGGGTAGATATTCAAAAGAGGTGAGATGCAGAATGGTTCAGGCAAAAGCAGCTTTCCAAAAATGAGGAAGATACTGTTCAATCCATTTTTGACAATAGAAGCAAGAAAAAAGAGTTCTTAAATGTTATGAAGAGTCAGACTTAACATACGGATGTGAATCATGGACAATAGGACAACAGACAAGAAAAACCACTGGAAGCTGTAGAAATGTGGTTTTACAGAGGAATTTTGAGAATACTATACAACAACATGTTGTATTTTTTTATCGATCGAATTTACGTACACAAATTAAAAAAATAAAATAAAAAAAGAATAGCTCAAAAAGAGAAAAATAACAAACAAAACAATAAAACAAGTGTCACTAATTTATATCCTTTGCACTCCAGTGCTGATTTTATTTCTTCGTTTCATTGTTCGAGTACGTGGAAATAGCGTGGACTTATTATGTTGCTGTTGTTGTTGTTGTTCACCGCAAGCTGTGATTTTTTGAGCCGTTCAGCCCACCATGTTCGACTTCTGCAAGACAATAATTAATGCCAGCTTGCTTACCCCTTTGATGTCCCATTGGTTGGTCAGATTGTTTCTAACCAAGGAAGTGTAGTAGGATCTTGATCAGTTATGATACACTGATCATGATACTTTTCTTCTTAGCTTTCACCCGTTAGGTGGGCGTGCATGCGTTGTGTCGCTAGTTCACGTCATTGCCGCGATATAATGGCCCGACACATCCGGCATAGATGAGTAGATTTGCTTAACAATTTTTGTCCGGACAGCGGCAATTTTTTGGCCTACTTCTGTCGACTGAAAACTGTCAAGGATTCTTTAACGTGCGCGAGTGAACACGGGACCTGCTGCTTTTCGCAGTTTTCCGAGAGGGCTAGATATCTGATCTTACAATCCAGAGTGTGCAAGACATCGGATCTCACAATCCAGAGTGTGCTAGACATCAGATCTTACAATCCAGAGTGTGCTATACATCAGATCTTACAATCCAGAGTGTGCTAGACATCAGATCTTACAATCCAGAGTGTGCTAGACATCAGATCTTACAATCCAGAGTGTGCTAGACATCAGATCTTACAATCCAGAGTGTGCTAGACATCAGATCTTACAATACAGAGTGTGCTAGACATCAGATCTTACAATCCAGAGTGTGCTAGACATCGGATCTTACAATACAGAGTGTGCTAGACATCGGATCTTACAATACAGAGTGTGCTAGACATCGGATCTTACAATACAGAGTGTGCTAGACATCAGATCTTACAATACAGAGTGTGCTAGACATCAGATCTTACAATACAGAGTGTGCTAGACATCGGATCTTACAATACAGAGTGTGCTAGACATCAGATCTTACAATACAGAGTGTGCTAGACATCAGATCTTACAATACAGAGTGTGCTAGACATCAGATCTTACAATACAGAGTGTGCTAGACATCGGATCTTACAATACAGAGTGTGCTAGACATCAGATCTTACAATACAGAGTGTGCTAGACATCAGATCTTACAATACAGAGTGTGCTAGACATCAGATCTTACAATCCAGAGTGTGCTAGACATCAGATCTTACAATACAGAGTGTGCTAGACATCGGATCTTACAATCCAGAGTGTGCTAGACATCAGATCTTACAATCCAGAGTGTGCTAGACATCAGATCTTACAATCCAGAGTGTGCTAGACATCGGATTTTACAAGCCAGAGATCGGGGGGAAAGTAAAGCCACGAAGAAGCTGTTCTATTTTTAAAAATGTCCACCGCCTATGACGGGAATCAAACCCGGAACCTTCCTGTCCAGAGGTCGACGTTTAACTCTAGACCACCAAGACCCCATGATAATGATACAAACAACTAGCCGCTGGTTCGGTTGATGTCACCAAAAATGTAGTTTTCAAATCACGAAAGATATTTTTTTCCTTGGAGCTAAAAGACATGTACACAGAGAACATAGAAAATGACGTATTTACACAGACACTCTAGAAATGACGAATTTATACAGAGAATATAGAAAATAACTTGTTTACACAGAGAACATAGAAAATAACGTATTTACACAGAGAACATAGAAAATAAATGAACTTCCTGAGTGGTAACGAGTCTCCCAAGTCGTGGAGGGAAACAAAATAAATGTCTACTGTCAGTTCAGTTAAACAGGAACAATAAAACAAGTTTCAACATTCAACAAAGCCAGCGGTTGAGCACTAGTAACTGCTGTAAATCTCAACAAAGGGGGTATGACAATTGTGTGTTCCTGCCCAATTTTTGTTTTGTTTATGACACATTTTTGCAGTTTTAATTTTTGTCGAAATCTTCTTCACCTATCGTCCATAAATAGATGTAAATTATACGTAGGTGCGTTGTGTTGTCGTTTACAGTAAGGTGCCATATTCTGCATCCTTCGGCCCAACATATCCGTCATCAGCAAGGCATTTTTGTGTACGAATTTATCCTTACCCCTTCTATCCCTACTAGCTTGGCCAGAGCGCCAGAGTGATGAATCTATTTTAGAGACACTGCTTTAAGAAAATGTAGCCGGCGGCTAAAACCACTGTTTCGCTGGCTGAACAGCCGGCGTACGGTGTTCGAAACCTGCGGTAGAGAGGAAGGATTTTTTTATATCGGGGGGGGGGGGGGGGGGGGGTGAAATAAAAATGACGAGTTTCACACGTCGTGGCGACTGCTTTGACCAAGCGATCGTTATCCCTCTTGTCCTGCTCTGAGCCCCCCCCCCCCCCCCACATACACTAGCAATGGTACTATGTGTCGTAAAGATATTAGTAGTACTTTAAGAAAATAATACTTAAAAAACATAACAGTTTAAGATATACACAAAAATAGTATGTAGTTTATCATACTCAGTAATGTAAAAGGATTCAGAGAAAAGATGCGTTAACGTCAAAGTACTGCTGTATAAGAAACAAGTAAAAGAACGGTTATCGACCTAGTGCCTATCAGGGCTCTGATCGTGGTTAGAGAATAAAAGAATAGAACCACAGTCACCTGCCATGCATGGTGGCAGAGGCGACTACGGTAGTTAATCCTCGCTGATACTACGGAGTTCGTGCATCTGAGCTGAAGCCCTCTTCAGTGCTTTGGCTATTGTATTGTGGGCTTGCTGAAGAGGATACATGGGCTTATGCAGTTGTCTGTTGTGCAGCAAATATGATCTGTCGACTAAACTAAAATAAGGTAAGGATATGAAAGACTAAGGACTGAACTCTAATAGGTAAGATAAAACACGCAAAAACTATTTTTAAAATATCAGTAATTATGCTATAAGGATGTGAAGCATTTTGTACTGCTGAAACCACATAATTTGAAACTGCCACGACTGTTTTTTTAAGTTTGCTACTGCCTTTCCTAACTTTGGTCATTATCATCAGGCACCATGTACACAATAGGGAGCCGCGATAGCTCAGTGGTTAGTGAACTGGACTACAAAGGACAAGGGCTAGGGTTCGATCCCAACCGACGGCTTCCAGGTTCACCCAGCCTTAAATGGGTACCGGATTTTTTTCTGGGAAAGTAAAGCAGCACGGGCGCAATACCGACCACATTACCCCAAAAATCATGTGCTAAAGGTCTGTAAAATATAGGGTCACTAACACCATATTTCCCTATGCGCCACTTGGCGTGACGGGGGTACTTTACTTTACTTTACCATGTACACAAACGCTGTGATCGATTCTCTCCATTTCTCTCACACCAGTGTTCTTATAAATTGCACTGTTGATTTATTGTTGTGCCACGCTGTTAAACTATCAAGTATCTTCTCTCGTTACCTTCCTCTGTCTATTCCATCCCCCCTCCCACAAATTGTCTTGCTGTCACTGCAATTTCCAGTTTTCTTCTTAGCATCACATTTTTTAAAAATGAAGGTGGTCTGTACTTCCTTTTATTTTAAAAACTAAATAACAATTAATATCATGTGCTCTTTGTTGTTTCGTGGATGCTCAACTCACTTATTTTTTTTAAAACTACCTACCTACCTACCTACCTACCTACCTACCTACCTACCTACCTACCTACCTACCTACCTACCTACCTACCTACCTACCTACCTACCTACATACATACATACATACATACATACCTACCTACATACCTACCTACATACCTACCTACCTACCTATCTACCTATCTATCTACCTATCTATCTACTATCTATCTATCTATCTATCTATCTATCTATCTATCTATCTATCTATCTATCTATCTATCTATCTATCTATCTATCTATCTATCTATCTATCTATCTATCTATCTATCTATCTATCTATCTATCTATCTATCTATCTATCTATCATCATCATCAAGTACCGTGCCTGCTCTGGCCTATGCAATCATATCTCTCTACTTTTTTCTATTTCAACAGCTGTTTATCATCTCTGTTGTTGACTTTCCTACTAAACTATTCTATTGTTATGTTTTGGGTCGTTTCTCTGTTTCCCTCTATCTCCTCTTCAGTCAATTTTTCCAGTTCTGAAAATACATCTCAGGTGTTCTCACCCAAAAGAATGATTAAGAGATATAACTAATGATTCCTTTAGTAATCTGGTAAAAGGAAAAAAAAGATGAAAAGACCATTAACACACATTAATTGCACATTATGTTTCTCATTCTTTGAATTCCGCCTTGCCTGAGCTATTCTGCACCTCACCTCTGTTGTATATATGTATCACATGAATTTAACATCGTTCCCATGTATTTGTATTCTTTGACAAGTTTTCTAACTGTCCTTTTATTTTAGTTGCACATTTAGGAGATTCACTTGTAACCATCATTTCTGTCTTTATTGTTGTTAGACTGGGTCCTTTATTTTTTTCTTTCCATCACTAAAATGTCAGTTGTTTTCTATCATTCATGTTCATTGTTAGCGATAAAGACAGTCCAGATAGCATACATCTTGTTTACACTATGACCACAGACTGATATTTCAATTATGTTCCATATGGATCTTAGTATAAACCCACCACATACATTAAACACATTTTAAATTATCATCTGGAACATTTTAAACACTTTCATTTTATGGTCTGTCTAAAAAGCTGTTATAACAAAAACAAAATATGTCTATTATATTTCATAACTTTTAAGAGAATAAAAGACGGGTTCTTTGTTTTTTTATACGGGCACTCTCTGCACAGAATGGTGTCCGGTTAGCGCAATCGATAGGCGGTTGGCTTACCACGGCAACAGCCGGGGTTCGTAATCCTGGCGAGGACACCTGGGTTTTACTAATTCCCAAAAAATTAGTAGGAGCCGCGATAGCTCAGTGGTTAGTGAACTGGACTACTACGGACAAGGGGTAGGGTTCGATCCCAACCGACGGCTCCGGGTTCACCCAGCCTTAAATGGGTACCGGATTTTTTCTGGGAAAGTAAAAGCAGCACGGGCGTAATACCGACCACATTACCCCAAAAAATCATGTGCTGAAGGTCTGTAAAATATAGGGTCACTAACACCATATTTCCCTATACGCCACTTGGCGTGACGGGGGGTACTTTACTTTTTTTTTTTACTCTCTGCACAGAGCATGATTATTGTATTTTGTTTCAGTTCATGTTTTGTCTATGAAAAATAGTTTTTGTTTCAGTTCATGTTTTGTCTAAGATAAATAGTTTTTGTTTCAGTTCATGTTGTCTATGATAAATAGTTTTTGTTTCAGTTCATGTTTTGTCTAAGATAAATAGTTTTTGTTTCAGTTCATGTTTTGTCTAAGATAAATAGTTTTTGTTTCAGTTCATGTTTTGTCTAAGATAAATAGTTTTTGTTTCAGTTCATGTTTTGTCTATGATAAATAGTTTTTGTTTCAGTTCATGTTTTGTCTAAGATAAATAGTTTTTGTTTCAGTTCATGTTTTGTCTATGATAAATAGTTTTTGTTTCAGTTCATGTTTTGTCTATGATAAATAGTTTTTGTTTCAGTTCATGTTTTGTCTATGATAAATAGTTTTTGTTTCAGTTCATGTTTTGTCTATGATAAATAGTTTTTGTTTCAGTTCATGTTTTGTCTAAGATAAACAGTTTTTATTTCAGCTCATGTTTTGTCTATGATAAATAGTTTTTGTTTCAGTTCATGTTTTGTCTATGATAAACAGTTTTTGTTTCAGTTCATGTTTTGTCTATGATAAACAGTTTTCCTGCTTGAAAGCACTAATTGAGCAGGTCTGGGTTGTTTTTTATTTGAGTGAACATTCAGAGAAATTGTTGCGGGCAGGAAACAGTGACATTTACGAAACCTCATTCTCTTGTGTTCTTCAACATCCAAGGCAAAGTAATCCCTCCATCTTTTTGTGGTCGGAAACAGTGCGCGTGGGGGAGAGGGAGGGGGCGGGATTGATTCGGTGTTATTTTTAATTACAGCGACATCTAACAGGACGTTTAACCACACACGTTTTTAAGTATTTAAAAGAAATAAATTACAATGGCTATTATAAAATGGTAAACTGACCATTTCCAGATTAGTTTACAAACATGAAAGATAACTGGGGAATTGAGTTGCTGGTTACTTGGTTAATATTAAAAACATATGACATTTTGGAAAATGTTGGGACTTTCTGTTCTAATAAATAGGCATATAAAATATCATATAGAAATAAGTAAGCTTCAAAGTTCATATGATTATAGGGCATAGATGAGCAGAGGGTTGATTATTTATCGCTTATTAAGTGATTATCCTTATATATTTATTTAATTGATATATTCACGGAGAAGAAGTTAATGTGCAACCCTGTAAAGGTCAATGAGCGTGATTTTTAGAACGACTCGAAGTAATGTTTGGTGCATGTTTCAGTGTGGGTGATGTACACTTACACGTGCAGTTACAAGTGCCTCATATTAATGGGGAAATAATCACGTCATAAGCTAAATATGCAGAAAGTGCCTTAGAAGAGAGTTTATTACCCAAGAAAGGAAGGAAAGTCTGTAAATCAGACGCTTGGGAAAACGTAATAATTAAAACAGAGATGATGAAGAGTCCACCAGAAACATCTTTCTTGTTTACAATGCCAAGATTGAATCAACAGCAGCAAGCTATAGCTATAGAGATGTTAGAGACTGGAGCGATGATGTCAATTGTATCACAACATTTTAATGTTCAACGGAACACTGCGTCACGCGTTAAGCTGGTGACCACCAAACTAGATTGGTTGCTGATCGCCACAGAAGTGGCCAACCACGGGGTACAACTCATGCACACGACCGTTTTATGCCACATATTCATCAAGCCCACATGGGCTGCCTCGAACAATTACTAAGATGTGTGTCGTGCAGAACATTGCAATGTGTCATGGAGAACATTGTGGTGTGTCATGCAGAACATTGCAGTGTTTTATGGAGAACATTGCGGTGTGTCGTGCAGAACATTGTGGTGTGTCATGGAGAACATTGCGGTGTGTCGTGCAGAACATTGTGGTGTGTCATGGAGAACATTGCGGTGTGTCGTGCAGAACATTGTGGTGTGTCATGGAGAACATTGCGCTGTGTCGTGCAGAACATTGTGGTGTGTCATGGAGAACATTGCGCTGTGTCGTGCAGAACATTGTGGTGTGTCATGGAGAACATTGCGCTGTGTCGTGCAGAACATTGTGGTGTGTCATGGAGAACATTGCGCTGTGTCGTGCAGAACATTGTGGTGTGTCATGGAGAACATTGCGGTGTGTTGTGCAGAACATTGCGGTGTGTCATGGAGAACATTGTGGTGTGTCATGCAGAACATTGTGGTGTGTCATGGAGAACATTGCGGTGTGTCGTGCAGAACATTGCAGTGTGTCATGGTGAACATTGCGGTGTGTCGTGCAGAACATTGCTGTGTGTCATGGAGAACATTGCGGTGTATCATGCAGAACATTGTGGTGTATCATGTAGAACATTGTTTTGTGTCGTGCAGAATATTGAGGTGTGTCATGCAGAACATTGCGGTGTGTTGTGCAGAACATTGTGGTGTGTCATGCAGAACATTGTGGTGTATCATGTAGAACATTGTTTTGTGTCGTGCATAACATTGTGGTGTGTCGTGCAGAATATTGCAGTGTGTCATGCAGAACATTGTGAAGTGTCGTGCAGAACATTGTGGTGTGTCGTGCAGAACATTGTGGTGTGTCATGCAGAACATTGCGGTGTGTCGTGCAGAACATTGCGGTGTGTTGTGCAGAACATTGTGGTGTGTCGTGCAGAATATTGTGGTGTGTCGTGCAGAACATTGCGGTGTGTCGTGCAGAACATTGCGGTGTGTCGTGCAGAACATTGCGGTGTGTCGTGCAGAACATTGCGGTGTGTCGTGCAGAACATTGTGGTGTGTCGTGCAGAACATTGCGGTGTGTCGTGCAGAACATTGCGGTGTGTCGTGCAGAACATTGTGGTGTGTCGTGCAGAACATTGCGGTGTGTCGTGCAGAACATTGCGGTGTGTCGTGCAGAACATTGTGGTGTGTCGTGCAGAACATTGTGGTGTGCCGTGCAGAACATTGTGGTGTGTCGTGCAGAACATTGTTTTGTGTCGTGCAGAATACTGCATTGTGTCGTGCAGAACATTGTGAAGTGTCGTGCAGAACATTGAGGTGTGTCAAGCAGAACATTGCAGTGTATCATGTAGAACATTGCGGTGTATCATGTAGAACATTGAGAAACTGGCTCTGAGAGACAACTCTGTCACCTTACAGGCCTACAGTTAAACCAGTACTGTCAGTTCGCCCTAGACAAGCGCGCTTAGTCTATACCAGACACCATGTGACATGGCTTTATTATCACTAAAGACACATTTTGCTGTGATATTTCAAGAATCTGTTTGCAAGGCATTGGACGTCGTTCTTTTGTGTACATGCATCTAAGAATGTTTTGTTGACAATTGTGTGAGACAGAGAGAGGAGGCTATGTACTAATTTCGAGTGAATTTTCTTCTGCAGCCAGAACGAACATCGATCACCAATGACAACCTGACGGGTTAGAATACAGAGATGAAATCATGATATCACACGTAGAGCTTATCCTCAATTAAAATGGACCAGGCGTGATAATGCAGCAAGACAGTGCTCTTCTACATACAGTTTGTGTGGTCATGGACCACTTTCAACATCAGATCGATGTCTCACCATGGCCTCATGTTTCCCCAGACCTGTCTCCCAATGAGCACTTATGTGACGAACTGGACGTAGGCTGCGAAAAAGACAAAATCATCATGAAAACCACCACCAGTTAGCACAAGCAATGAAATAATAGAATACCATGCCACAATAATGAACCGAAGGTCTCACTAGCTCGATGATATGGCGCCTTTAAGCAAAGATAACAGGTCAAAGTGGACATTCATGGTACTGAGATCCACATCCATGGTACTGAGATCCACATCCATGGTACTGAGATCCACATCCATGGTACTGAGATCCACATCCATGGTACTGAGATCCACATCCATGGTACTGAGATCCACATCCATGGTACTGAGATCCAGATCTAATGCTTTTGTGAGGTGTTACACTTTAGTTGTAATCTTTCTTTCATGACACTATCATAAAAATTCAAGTGAAAACTTGCTCAGTTGTTCAACATTCAACCATTCTGGGCGCCAAGTTTTGTTTTATATTCAAGAAAACAGTCACAATGACTTACATAGTGTTGCGAACTAATCTCCCCCCCCCCCTTTTCCACCTTGAGTATATTTAAGTGATGGATACGATCTACTTTATAACTCATTTATATCTCGTAATGTTCTTTTCTTCCATAAATGAAAGAATAGCCGATTCTATTATTCTGTCTGTTCCTCCTCGGTTGCTTATAGGACAGACCATCTGAACATTCTCTCTTCTCTCTCTTCTTCTTAGCTTTCACCCATTGTGTGGGTGTGGACATGTTGTGCCTTTAGCTTATGGCAAAGTCGTGATTGCTGCGTCTTCAATCTCGACACATACGTATTCTGCATTGGTAGATATGTTCTGAAAAAGGGAGCTCCTTAGAAACATCAGAAAGAAACATTCAACATTTTTCGGGCACGCCATGAGAAGAGGAAAGTTAGAATACTTGTTACAACTGGCAAAACACAGGGAAAGCGAGATCACGAACGACAAAGAGAGAAAATACTGGATAGTTTGATGTCATGGCATGGAAAACAGTCAACAACAGAACTGATACTACGTAGATAGAAGATTGTGAAAGAACATGATCGCCAACGCCAACAGGTATGGCACACGATGATGATGAGATATGCTTGCAATTGTTTGCCCAGGCAGACGTCATTTTCTTGCCGACTCTTTTTGACTTTTAACTGCCAAGAGTTCTTTAACAGGCGCGAGCACACACAGAACCTACTGTTTTTCGTCGCTTTCCAAAAGGGCTAGATATCACATCTCACTACCCAGAGAGGGCTAGATATCACATCTCACTACCCAAAGTGGGCTAGATATCACATCTCACTACCTAGAGAGGGCTAGATATCACATCTCACTACCCAGAGAGGGCTAGATATCACATCTCACTACCCAGAGAGGGCTAGATATCACATCTCACTACCCAGAGAGGGCTAAATATCACATCTCACAACCCAGAGAGGGCTAGATATCACATCTCACTACCCAGAGATGGCTAGATATCACATTTCACTACCCAGAGAGGGCTAGATATCACATCTCACTACCCAGAGATGGCTAGATATCACATTTCACTACCCAGAGAGGGCTAGATATCACATCACTACTCAGAGAGGGCTAGATATCACATCTGTTTACCTAGAGAGGGCTAGATATCACATCTGATTACCCAGAGAAGGCTAAATATCACATCTGATTACACAGAGAAGGCTAGATACCACATCTCACTACTCAGAGAGGGCTAGATATCACATCTGTTTTCCTAGAGAGGGCTAGATATCACATCTGATTACCCAGAGAAGGCTAAATATCACATCTGATTACCCAGAGAGGGCTAGATACCACATCTGATTACCCAGAGAACTGAGGATGTTAAAACAATAGAAACCATGGACTGAGAGTGAAACATTTCTGCCGCCTGTGGTTGGTTTCCAATCCGGGACCTCCCCTTCCAAAGGTCGATGTTTTACTTCTACACCACTCAGCCCCCCACCCCCCGCCATTCTATATGTATTATTCCTACCCTTTTCTTCTCTTTGTTTACTGCGGTTTGCTATTAATAATCTAGATCAAGTATTATTTTATTAATTTATTGGGAAGAAAAAGGGAAAAAGGGGGGGGGGAAGGGTGTAAAATCATTAACTTACAGCCCACTCTAATTATACCTAAATTAATGTTTATATTTTACAAATATTTGCCAAATTTTGTTGTTCGGCGAAACAAATGTTTTTTTCTTTTCATAAGAACTAATCTAATCGATCATCGTCGACATGACAATGTATGAACTTAATTATATTACACCTTCTGTACTCCAGGAACTGAAACCAACTCCAGAATATCCTTATTAAGGCTGGTCTTTAAGTAGGAGATGCAATGCATTTTCAAATATAAAAACTGTTACATTTTTGGGCTGCATCAAAATTGCCACTTTTAAAACTGAACCAAGCGACTGTGTCATCGCAGTCCCCGCTCCAGTTTAACCACATCAATTTGGCGCACAAAGTTGGCGCGCATGCTTTCCTCGTCCCTTGACAGTTTATCACTCGTGCGGCTCGTCGTGGTGGGTAAACTATGCCATAATTCTCATCCCGCTCCTCATCTCTTCATGTCTATAAAGTCCTTCTCTGTTTTACATGTCTTGTCCTGCTGGTTGGTCCTAGTGGAAGGAATGTAGTACTTTGACATGTTTAGTACATGTCATAGCTGGTATTTTACTCAACAACGTTTTCTTTTTAACTACAGGGAATTAACGCGATATTCGTGAACCAAGTTCTACTTTGTCGTTGTTCACATGAAGCATGCCATACATAGCTAGTAGACGGAACTACATTATAAGGAGACTGAACAGAACAAACGGAGGAGCAAAATGACTAATGGACTCATAGAATTACTGAATTATGTAAGTTTTGGATAAACAGCGATAGATCTTTCTCTGCCGTGAACAAAAAGATTATTTTAATAAAACAATTTAATTGCAAGTTTACCCACTTTGAGCACAGTTGTTTTTTTATTTTATTTTATTTATTTTACAGTTTCAGATATCAACTAATATATGTTCTATAAATTACACATAGGGTGAGAACATATCCATTCCTGTTTTTTTTTTAATGTGTAAATACAAGTGATTGTTATACGAATATTTGCACTCTCCATAAAAACAGTATGATAGATATTTCTGCATCAGATATTTCGATGTCATTTTATTGATTAAATGTTAGTCATTTTAGACAGGGTCAGCGAAAAATTATCTGAAGCCCCATATTGTGTGTTTGAGTGTGTGTGTGTTAGATGTCTTTTAATACTTTTTTTCTAATAAAACCTAAGTTAAATTATTAAATATATTTATTTATAATATTCAAATAATATGCATTTCTTTAAAACTTGAACAACATTTTGCTAATAAATAGACATGATTTATAATTGATCTTCTTTTCTTTATAAGTTATCAATGGTAAAAGCAGCACTGTTTGTTTTTTTTTAGAACGAAGAGAAACATTGATTAGAAATGATTATCCTTAGCAGGACGACTTAACACTCAACAGAGATGAATCAAATGGGGGGAGTGATGTAATAAAACAGGTATGGGAACAGCTTTACGGTACAAAATTGTACCACATACGCATCCCAACGTTACTGTAAAAGGACTTCCCTATCGTCAACTTTACTGAGCTTTAAAAAAATCGATGTATGCCAACTCCAGCATTTATTTATAGATATTATCATAAGATGAATAATATGATCTATTTCTTCTGTGAAAGGTGAGTAATTTAATAATACTTTTTTGCAAGATAGCTTCTAATATGCCATGCCCAACAGATAAGTCTCATGAGGCCACCCCGGGTACAAGCTGTATGGAGATGTCACCAGTCTCTACCTGACAAATGCTTTCTTCGAACTCACTTTGACATCTAAAAGTGTGCGCAAAGTAGTAACTTACAGAATGTTTCCATGCAGCAGTGATGTTGCAAAGTTGTTGCTCTCCTCCACACACAAAGACTAGCACTTAATACACGTATGTGTGACAATAGATCCACAGGAAGCACATATTTAGAATCAACATCTCGTTATGGAAAGATAAAAACAAAACAGTACAAAACATTAGTTACAAGATTTCTGAGAAAAGTCAGGCAATATATGTTTTACGTCATTCCGGATTTTAATTTTCCATGGTTTTTTTTCGTGTTTTAAAGGCCAATCGCTTCTCGAGAAGAGAAAAATAAGCATGAAGCCAGTCATGTCTCCTGGTGACTTGTAGGGTATACAGTGTTAGTGCTAGCATATTTTATAGACCTTAGGTATATATTTTATAGACCTTAGGTACATATTTTATAGACCTTCGGCACATATTTTTATAGACCTAGGTACATATTTTATTGACCTTCGGCACATATTTTAAAGACATTAGGTACATATTTTATAGACCTTCGGCACATATTTTATAGACCTTAGGTATATATTTTACAGACCTTCGGCACATATTTTATAGACCTTAGGTATATATTTTATAGACATTCGGCACATATTTTATAGACCTTCGGCACATATTTTACAGACCTTCGGCACATATTTTATATACATTCAGCACATATTTTATAGACCTTCGGCACATATTTTATAGACATTTATCACATATTTTATAAACCTTCGACACATATTTTATAGACCTTCGGCCCATATTTTTTGGACAATGTGGTCGGTACTAAGCCAGTACGGTTAATCTTTACCAGACACGTCCGGTATCCGTTAAAGGCCGGGTGAACCAAGAAACCATCGAGCAAATTGGAACTGACCTTATGTTCTCAACAGTCAAGTTTACTAACCACTGAGCTAGTACGGCTCTTACTTTTCTTCAGGGCCAGTACAATTGTAAATCTATTTGCTTTGTTGCCGTATTGCGCTGTCACCCTTCTTGTATTGTTTCTGTTTTACGTTTATTTCATCAGGTCTCATTGTGCCATCCGTATGACATTCTACTCTTGAACTTTGTCCTCTTCTATATTGCATTATTTTCTCTGTTTTAGTTTAGGTTTTCAGTTTATCTCTTTTCAATTGTACAAAAACATGGTAGCCATTTTCCATACGGTATTCGTTACATTTAGTCGCCCTACTTCTTTGACAACCTCTTCATGTCTTCCTATCTGTTCATGAAATTCTAAGTGCATTTCTCCACAACTACATCTACTTTGCTTCTCATGTTCTTGTCATTTGCTTATTGATTGTCTGTTTCCAACACAAATAGTAAAATGGGCTCATTTTATAATTAATTGGACAATCATTATATTGTTGATTTGTAATTATGGTAATTTTTCAATTGTCAATCTTTCATGATTTATTTTTGTTCCGGTGAACCTTTTTAATTTTATGTGCGTTATTCACGTGAATGTTACGGTATTTTTTGTTTATCTTTTCCATACATTTTTTAATGATGTCGTATTTTAGATACTTATAATCGTTATTGAATGTGTCAGAGAATGAAGCAGCGTGTTCGTCCGAACCGATAACTGTAGTTTGAAAATCCCTGGTGATACGAGCAGGAATAACACATAAATAACTACATTTTAATGAAGTCAATAATAAAAACCAACAAGGCATTAAAATGAAATGTTTTATTTTGTCATAGTGTCCATAAATAAACATTTAAATATATGATCATTACATCTAACAAAATAAAACAACAAAAGAAATTATGGTAGTCAAGACAAATCTCAATATAACTGCGGTAATATATATGATGTGTAGTAATGGCGACCTTACAATAAATATTGCCGTGGTAATTGCGACATATGCGAATTTTTTTTGTTACAAATCTCAAACTAAGTTGATAAATACATCACAGAATTGAGAAGTAAACAATGATCAGCTATCTTGACAAGGAAGTCAGTTTGCTCGAAACTACAAACCAAATGTAAAATTAAAAGCAAATATTTTGAAAACTCAATATATTATTTGATAAAAATGTAACAGTTGATAATGATCGTCATTTGGCAAGATATAATATACGTTTTGGTCCAATTCAGGCACTGGAATGGCCTTATTCTGAATGTCAAATAGAACTAGGGGCAAAAAAGACAACTAGATATCTGTTCTTGTTTTTAGGGAAAATGATCTGCTTCTTAAACATACTTATGGTTAATTGGTGACTGGACTACCTCTGGAATCTTGCTTTACACTCTATCTTAAAGAAAGGAGGGGTTGTCTGTAACAGTTTACGTATGAATGCAATATCTACAAACACTTCGCCCCGACACATCCAGTTTTGGAAGGCAGTTTGTTTGACAATGATATGAGTCAACATCATCACATCTCTCCCATCACTTGTCTTTAGCAATACGATAAGGGTCGTCGCAGTGGTGAATGATCAGCAGGGAAAGACACGGAGAAGATTTATTGTTATTTGAGCAGTGAAGAGAGAGAGAGAGAGAGAGAGAGAGAGAGAGTTACTAAAGAGAATTATGCCAAAATAAAATATGACCAACGACTTCACAAAGAGAAATTGCAACACTATTATCTGACTGCAATTTAACTACGGCTGAAATCGTGTGAACAGCAGGGTAGCTTAGTACTATTATCAGTGAGAATAAGTCAACAGAATAAGTTCAGAACCAAACCAATAATTCCAAATGATGAAGTTAACCCACTGGATGAAGATAGTACTCAGATATTGACTCACTGAGTCAAATCACATTGTAAAATTTAAATGAAAATGAAGATATACAGCAAAACCACACCTTGTTCCGCTGGTGAAAATAAAATATGAAAATCAGCATATCCAAGATAAAAAAAAAGGAAATGATTGGATCAACAAAGATAAGTAAATGATTGGATCAACAAAGATAAGTAAATGATTAGAACCACAAAGATAAGTAGATGACTCAGTTATGAAAAATAAAAATAAATTACTCTCAATTCGACAAAACAAACAAGTAAATTGCTCTATTCATACGGACGATGTAGCTTTAACATGACATCAAGTGTAAGTTTCAAGAAATTATTTTCACAAAAGATGGAAGACTCGACAGAAGCTTGAGAAACGATGGACAGAAGCTTGAGAAACGATGGACAGAAGCTTGAGAAACGATGGACAGAAGCTTGAGAAACGATGGACAGAAGCTTGAGAAACGATGGACAGAAGCCAATGTTCTAGAATACTAAATGTTGCGATTACTCATGGACAAGAACACCCAAATGGTGGAAGCCTGCACTTACTTTCCTATATTACATTTCAGATTCCAAATGGTGTACTTGAGTTAATGCTTTTTTCAGTGTGTCTCCGGCGTGGTGCTCATCGTGGTGTCTACTATTTCAGTACTCCATCTTATTCTACCCACTTCTGTCCAACAGGGAAATAACACTTTAGGCAAATCGGGCACTTCAGTTCGATCTTTACCCCAACGTTGTGTTATACATGCCAAACCTGGACTCTAGAAAAATAATCACTACCGAGATAAATGTGCTAGAGGAATGACATGAAACATCCCGAGAGATAAGATCAGAAATGAAGATCTGAGTAAAAAAATATAAAGCTATGAATAATTCCCGCCATAGAATACATAAAAACAAGATTAAATAGTTTATTCACGTGATAAGACATAAAGTTACAAGAACACCAGACTAAAGGGCCGGCCATGAGAAATATGAATTAATTGAATATTAGAAACACTAGGAAACATAACAGCAGCAGAGGTCAAGAGAAGAGAAAATGGTAGCAAACCATATCTCGTCTCGACGTTGAAGGCAAATGAGAAAGAAAAGACGAAGAAAATCTTCAAAGTCTACACTTCCTCTCTTTCTGTTGCTTCAGAAAGTTAGAATTATCCGGGGGATGCAGAC
This sequence comes from Megaustenia siamemsis, assembly GCA_032433765.1. Classification (NCBI taxonomy): domain Eukaryota; kingdom Metazoa; phylum Mollusca; class Gastropoda; order Stylommatophora; family Ariophantidae; genus Megaustenia; species Megaustenia siamemsis. The sequence goes on along the minus strand of JAVIAB010000092.1, from coordinate 30,876,517 downwards.
CGGCGAACGGGCTACATGTCCAAACCATTTGATACTTTATTTCAAATATGACCCAGCACTGGTGTTGCCCTTTTCTCTCATATCTGGCTCTAAAACACAAGTGATAAATAACATACTCTATAAACGTATTCATGTCGTCCTGCTATAATTGTGAAGTGATGCTCGAAAGAAAAAGCACAAGAATAAAATGAGACAGCAAATGAAGAAAATGGAAAAAAAAATAGTTGCAACTACAGCAAGCACACAGAGAATGACAACAAATCAAGTGGTTTCATCCTTCATGATAGTGGAGCTTAACTAGCTAGGACACGTGGTTAGAACAGCCAATGATCTTCAAATACAAGGAACAATACGAGTCTCGTATAGACAATACCAGATGCACAGACACAATCATATCAATTCAGTAGCGGGACGGGCTGCCGGGGGCTACAAACTTGGCACACAAAAAACAAAAAAAAAAAAAAAAAAACGTCCGCAGTTCTCATGGCAAGCTTCACAGTGGAGTATATAAACAATACAATACATGCAGCCAAGACTTCACACAAACACAGGCAAGAAGAACCGACAGGTCAAAGAAATCCTGATGGATGGATTCTCTTGAGGGAAAAAAAAAAAACACACACATGGGCACGCACATAATTTCATAAACCAAGGACAGCTGATTTCTATAGCCTCGACGTGATGTTCAAGTTTGAAACACGTGACACAACTTTTCACAGATCAACATAATTTTGACAAAAGTGACAATTTTTGGGAGCGGCTCCAGTTAGTGATGTCTTGAAACGTGACAGCTCTACTTGAATTAGTTCTTGAGCTTATGAATCATTAGCTGACCTGTGTGTGTACAAATACATTTTCAACATAGTGCAATTACTTTACATTTTACCGAAGATATCACAAATATACGTCCGTGCGCTGCCGGGGCCCGAAAGGGGAGTAAGAAAAGTGGCGCTGTTCCCTAACAGGCATGTTCGTAAGAGACGACTAAGGAGACTTGGGCATGGAACTGGCTATCCTGTACTGTAAAAAAAATATAAGCCGAAAAAACTTCAGAAACATGGACAAGTCTAAGAAAAGACCTTCATTAATGGATGCTTACGCAAGATAAAAGAAAAGAAATGACAGGACAAAATCACTAACATAGAATTATGGAAATGTACCAGTCAAATACCTGTGGATAGAGATATACAGCGAAGACGATGGCGCTGGATAGGACACACACTGGGGAAGCCAACTGAGAGTATTACACAACAGGCCCTTTTTTGGAACCCCCAAGGAAAAAGACAAAGAGGAAGACCAAGATATACTTGGAGAAGACAGATTGAAGCAGATATAAAGATGATGGGAAAGACATGGAATGATCTTAAAAGAATGGCAAGAAACAGAACGGCTTGGAAAGTGTTTGTTGAAGACTTATGCTCCACAGGGAGCTGAAAAGGTAGAAGAAGATCACAAATATAAGAACATATAAACATATTCTAATTATACTCAATATGGATTCTGAAATGTGTCACTGAACAAGTCCTGCTAACATTATATAGTTCGAAAATACCCGAAGTATACCAGAATGAAACATAAAGATGACTGATTAGCAATAATGTAACACACACACATAGTACATGTTGAGAATACGACGAAATCTTTATAGGCTTATATATACATATCTTTACAGGCCTACTGCTTTGCTCAATATCAATGATCATTCTCTTTCCAGTACCATAATCAGATGTACGATTGTTTTCTCTCAATAAAGTAATTATTTGCGTCATCAAACGGAAACCGCTGTCTCCATGGTTACAAAATCGTCAACAAATCGACAAATATGGACACATCCCAGCATTACTTGAAATGGTGTTTGTGTTTGGATTTCGTTAACACGAACATCTGGTCTCAATGAACTAATAAAATGATATAGTAAAAGTAAGACGTGAAGGGATACAGGATATCACGTGATATAATGTCGAATCAAATGTAACAGGCCACAACATTTGGAGGTGAGGGGACCACTACTTTTCCTCGCTGTTATTTACCTTTCCAGAGTCAATAAGTCAGGTACCCATTTTTTCAGATCATAAGGCCGAAACCATATTCACGTTCATAACACAAAACCAGTCTGCTAACAACATGCTATCGATGCTTTTATGTAGCTCTATTTGTCTGCTAACAACATGCTATCGATGTTTTTATGTAGCTCTATTTGTCTGCTAACAACATGCTATCGATGCTTTTATGTAGCTCTATTTGTCTGCTAACAGCATGCTATCGATGCTTTTATGTAGCTCTATTTTGACACAAATGGTTCAATGTGAATCGTTTCAATATGAACACCCAGATTTCCAAAACGGACGGTCCTCTCTTCCCTACGTTTGTGAGATACCAATTTACACCTACGTTGGTTTATTGGCCAAGCAACCCCTTGTTCCTTACAACTGTTTCATAGACATGTAATTGTAATTCATATTTAAACAGCTATACAACTATCGTGTATGTAGTTACAAATGGTAAATTAATGACAGGTGGTCTGCATATATTTTGATTGATTGCGATATCTGATACGGGAGGGAAGCCATTGGGCTATCCCAACGCACAAATAAGAGAGTAAAAATAATTCAATGAAAATAAAAGTCAAGACATATCAAGTTTAGCAAACAACAAATTCCATGTACATTTCGTTCTATTGAAAAATTTAAGAAAATTCACAGATTTATTGATATGTTATCCTAAATTAGTATAATAATAATTACATAATAATAATATAAACTAATATAATAGCTTTGTTAAATAATCACATATTATATGAAATACACACTGACTGAAAACATTCTTTTTACGTTACTAACTTTAATATTAATACACATGGTTATTTAGTTATTATATTTTTCCTATACCACCAGACGTCACAAGAGCACATAAAAAATGCACGCAACATGTACAAACATTTTAATGAAGCCAATGGAGATAGTAACAGTTTTTCTACGGCAACAAGTAGTGCAATACTTAGTCAACAATGAAATTAGTGCAGCACTTAGTTAACAATGAAATCATTCCAGCACTTAGTCAACAGTGACATCAGTGCAACACTTAGTCAACAATGAAATCAGTGCAGCACTTAGCCAACAATGAAATCAGTGCAGCACTTAGCCAACAATGAAATTAGTGCAGCACTTAGTTAACAATGAAATCATTCCAGCACTTAATCAACAGTGACATCAGTGCAACACTTAGTCAACAATGAAATCAGTGCAGCACTTAGCCAACAATGAAATCAGTGCAGCATATAGTTAACAATGAAATCATTCCAGCACTTAGTCAACAGTGAAATCAGTGCAGCACTTAGCCAACAATGAAATCCGACCAGCACTTAGTTAACAATGAAATCATTCCAGCACTTAGTCAACAGTGACATCAGTGCAGCACTTAGTTAACAATGAAATCAGTGCAACACTTAGCCAACAGTGACATCAGTGCAGCACCTAATCAACAGTGACATGAGTGCAGCACTTAGTCAACAGTGAAATCATTCCAGCACTTAGTCAACAGTGACATTAGTGCAGCACTTAGTTAACAATGAAATCATTCCGGCACTTAGTCAACAATGAAGTCAATGCAGCGCTAAGTCAACAATGGCATCAGTGCAGCACTTAGTTAACAATGAAATCATTCCAGCACTTAGTCAACAATGACATTAGTGCAGCACTTAGTCAACAGTGAAATCATTCCAGCACTTAGTCAACAGTGACATTAGTGCAGCACTTAGTTAACAATGAAATCAGTGCAGTACTTAGTCAACAATGAAATCAGTCCAGCACTTAGTCAACAATGAAATCAGTCCAGCACTTAGTCAACAATGAAATCGACGTAGCCTTAGTCAACAATGAAATCAGTCCAGCACTTAGTCAACAATGAAATCAGTCCAGCACTTAGTCAACAATGAAATCGACGTAGCCTTAGTCAACAATGAAATTGACGTAGCACTTAGTCAACAATAAAATCAGTGCTGCACTTAGTCAACACTGAAATCAGTCCAGCACTCAGTCAGCAATGACATCAATCCAGCACTCAGTCAGCAATGAAATTAGTGCAGCACGTAGTCAACAATGAAACCAGTCCAGCACTTAGTCAACAATGAAATTAGTGCTGCACTTAGTCAACAATGAAATCAATGCAGCGTTAAGTCAACAATGCCATCAGTCCAGCACTTAGTTAACAATGAAATCATTCAAGCACTTAATCAACAGTGACATCAGTGCAGCACTTAGTCAACAATGAAATCAGTGAAGCACTTAGCCAACAATGAAATCAGTGCAGCATATAGTTAACAATGAAATCATTCCAGCACTTAGTCAACAGTGAAATCAGTGCAGCACTTAGTCAACAATGAAATCAGTGCAGCACTTAGTTAACAATGAAATCATTCCAGCACTTAGTCAACAGTGACATCAGTGCCGCACTTAGTTAACAATGAAATCAGTGCAACACTTAGCCAACAGTGACATCAGTGCAGCACTTAATCAACAGTGACATCAGTGCAGCACTTAGTCAACAGTGAAACCATTCCAGCACTTAGTCAACAGTGACATTAGTGCAGCATTTAGTCAACAATGAAATCAGTGCAACACATAATTAACAATGAAATCATTCCAGCACTTAGTCAACAATGAAGTCAACGCAGCGCTAAGTCAAGAATGACATCAGTCCAGCACTAAGTTAACAATGAAATCATTCCAGGACTTAGTCAACAATGACATTAGTGCAGCACTTAGTTAACAATGAAATCAGTGCAGCACTTAGTCAACAATGAAATCAGTGCAGCACTTAGACAACAATGAAATCAGTCCAGCACTTAGTCAACAATGAAATCAGTCCAGCACTTAGTCAACAATGAAATCGGTCCATCACTTAGTCAACAATGAAATCGACGTAGCCTTAGTAAACAATGAAATCGATGTAGCACTTAGTCAACACTGAAATCAGTCTAGCACTTAGTCAACACTGAAATCAGTCCAGCATTCAGTCAGCAATGAAATTAGTGCAGCACGTAGTCAACAATGAAACCAGTCCAGCACTTAGTCAACAATGAAATTAGTGCTGCACTTAGTCAACATTGAAATCAGTCCAGCACTTAGTCAACAATGAAACCAGTCCAGCACTTAGTCAACAATGAAATTAGTGCTGCACTTAGTCAACAATGAAATTAGTGCTGCACTTAGTCAACAATGAAATCAGTCCAGCACTTAGTCAACAATGACATAAGTGCAGCACTTAGTCAACAATGAAATCAGTCCAGCACTTAGTCAACAATGAAACTAGTCCAGCACTTAGTCAACAATGAAATTAGTGCTGCACTTATTCAACAATGAAATTAGTGCTGCACTTAGTCAACAATGAAATCAGCCCAGCACTTAGTCAACAATGACATATGTGCAGCACTTAGTCAACAATGAAATCAGTCCAGCACTTAGTCAACAATGAAATCGGTGCAGCACTTAGTAATGATCTTCTAGACTGGCAGATCTCTACACTTATATAAGCCATTAAAGGTAGTAACACCCTTATCATCACTTAGCAGAGACACCAAAGAAATAAGCAAACCACCTATCACTACTTTCTTCTATATAGTAACACTTTCATTATTTCATTTCCCTATTTTAGAATTTGACTTTCTATCTGTTAAGAATTTGTGTAAACTATTTTGGTCCAATACAGCACTGGTGCACTTACAAGATTTCCTTCCAGTCAGACTTCTCTCCCTTATTTAAGAGATTCTCTTATCTGTTATGTCATTGACTTACTCAGGAGTCTGACCAGTCAGTAAAACAAGACCCAGCTACATTATTTGTAAATGTAAAGGTTTCCTCCATGCCTTGGTAAGCATTTGCGAAAGATGGTGTTAGTGACCATATTTTTGGGGGATCCCTGTATATTTTTGGGTAATATGGTCGGTATCACCCCATACTGTCTTTCCTTCTAAAAATAAAACAGCTCTGGTACCCATTATTAGAGGCTGGGTGAACCCTCGAGCCTTGATGATCGAGAAGCAAAAAAATCCTTTACTTCTGGGGATTGAACCCAAACTCTTCTGATTAGAAAGCGAGCACACAAACCAATCAGCCACTGAGGCGAGCACACAAAACAATCAGCCACTGAGGCGAGCAAACCAATCAGCCACCTTGGTATTATTCCTACCAATTCATCATCATCGAGTGCCGTCTCCGCATCGACGTTTGACTACCATGGAGGGCTGTTTCTTGTTTTTATAGTATAGGTTGTCATAACCTGACTTGTCCATCTTTTAATGTTGCACGTCCACGTTAGTCGTGGTCTGCCTCTTATACCTTGTATTTTCCTTTCCAAGTTTACTTTTAATAGGCTGTTGTGTCTTTTAACATGCCCTAAAAATTTCATTTGTCTTGTTTGAATTGTATTTAGTAGTTCTATTTTAATTTATAGTTGTTTAAGACTTCATACATTTTCTTTTCTATCCATCCAAGTCTATATATTCTTCTATATATCCACGTTTCAAAGGTATCCATTTTTTGTTCTGTTTTCTTGTCTAATGTCCATGTTTCTGCCCCATACAGGAGGAATATTGAGAAGATATAACATTTTACTATTCTTAGTTTTAGCCCTGGTGTTATTTATTTGATGTTAGTATATTTTTCATGACATTAAAATTACTTTTTGCCATTCCTATTCTTTTGTTTATTTCAGTTATACATTTTCCATCACTGGTTATAGTATGTCCAAGGTAGTTGTAGCTCTGAACTGTCTGCAAGTCTATTCCTTCAACTTTGATATCCACTTGTAGGTTTTGAGTATTTTCTTTCAGTACCAATACTTAGTTTTGAAAGTTTCCAGTCAGAGAAAGCAACAAGAGGAGGATGGACACCTGGAAACTATGAATCGGGTGAGCACCTCTCGTCCACTCCCATAGTGTCAGGAGGCTAAAGTATTTAAACATTTGGTACAAATACACTATTTTGTAATGTTAATATTTAAAGATCCCAATCTGCAGTAAAAACAAACAAAACATTAAAAAAATAAACAACAAATAGGACTCTTGTAACATATAAAGATTATCATTAAATGCAATGAATATTTGTTGTACTTATAATTTAAGGGTAAACATTACTAGAGAAAGAACTGCTAGAGAAATGCATGTGCAGGTTTCATGCATAGAGACCACACTGGGCTGACCCATGCTATACAAAAAGAAAACAAATGAAGCACAAATAAATACATTACAAAACATATATGGGTTATATACCATGAATGCAGGGTTGGTCAGTTTTCTGTTGTTACTTTGGCACATAACATAAGTGCAAATTTTTTTATTAATTAAGATGGTCATTGCAATCATTATAAGTAGAGGATCTCACAATTAACATCATATCATGAACAAGAGAACAATGAAGGACATTAGGCTGCAAAAATAGAACAAGTGAGCAGACTAAAATACATAAGAGAAAAATGGGGAAGGGCACTGTAATACAAAAAGGAGAACTATAGTGGACAGTGAATTAAAAAAAAATAACTACACAGAACTCTGGAATGCAACAAAAAAAGAGCACTATATCAAACACTGTAGTAAAAACAGAACTATAAAGAACCAAGGAATGAAACAAAAATTAGAACAATGGAGAACATTACAATACAAAAAAACTGTAATGCAGCAAATACAAAATTAAATAATTAAAAGAAATTGAAAAAAACTAAGACAACTTTGGAATATACTAATATAAAAAATGAAAAAGAGAACAGCTGAGAAAACATTAATACTAACAAATGAGAACAATGAGGGACAAAGTAAAGCAAAACATGAGAGCAATGAAGGACAATGTAATATAATGAAAAAGGAACAATGGAGAACATTAGAGTTGAGGAAAAAAAACATACAGGAAACAACAAAGTAGAGATTGATATAAACACACTATACTTGTACTTACTGTGGATTCACTTTTAATAGAACAAAACCATAAATCTGCATACCTAGTCATCATCATGTGCCATACCGCTCAGTGTAGGCGATCATGTCCTTCCACAATCACCCACAATGCATCATATAAATTTTGTTGTTGACTGTTTTTCCATCCCATGACACCAAGCTATCTAGTATCTTCTCTCTTTGTTGTCCGCGATCTCTCTTTCCCTGTATTTTGCCAGTTGTAACCTAGTATTCCATCTTTCCTCTTCTCATGATGTACTCAAAAAATGTTGGTTGTTTCTTTCTGATGTTTTTTAGGAGCTCCCTTTTTGTGTTGGCCTCTTTGAGAATGTTCTCATCAGTCTTTTTAGCTGTCCAGGGAACCTTGAACATTCTTCTGAGACATCTGTGGCATCTATTGTCTTTTTATTTATTTGTCTACTCTCCACGATTCGCTTCCATAGGTCAGAATTGGTTCTATATAGCACCGATGAACTTTCTTTCTCACATCTATTGACATAGACTTGTTGCATAAGACATATTTCATTTTCTGAAATGCTATTTTTGGGCTGAGCTATTCTGCTTTTTATTTCTGTGGTACATCTTCCTTCTGATGTTATTATTGTGCCCAAGTATTTGATGCGTTACACTTGTTTCAGATTTGTCCTGTTTATTTTTATGTTGCATGATGGTGATGATTGTTTCCTAGATATTGCCATTAATTTTGTTTTCTTACTGTTCAGAGTGAGACCTTTTTTGTTGCTTTTTTTTACTATTATGTCTATCATTTCTTGTAATTCACTGTCTCTGATATTAAGACTGTGGCATCCGCATATCTCAAATGGTTTATGTTGTGACCGATGACTTCAATTCCTGTTTTTCTCTACTAATGATCTCATAATATTTTCGCTAAAAGTAATAAGAACACAACAAATATTCATAAAGTTGTGTTGCAAATAAAAATACATTGCTAGGTGGTTTACTGAACAAAATTCTTTAAGCAACTTTTTTACAGGCAGACAGTTCTGTGTATCTCTAGAGATATTGTAGATCCTGACTCCAGGGTCTGGAGACAGTCCAGAGCTACAACTACAGGGGACATACTATAGCCAATGATGGAAAATGTAAAATTGAAATAAACAAAAGAATAGGTATGGCAAAAAGTAATTTTAATGCCATGAAAAATATACTAACAACAAAACAAATATCAGCAGGGCTGAAACTAAGAATGGCAAAATGTTACATCTTCTCAGTATTCCTGTATGGTGCAGAAACATGGACATTAGACAAGAAAACAGAACAGAAAATTGAAGCCTTTGAAATGTGGATTTATAGAAGAATAGGTAGAATTGGATGGAAAGAAAAGAAAACAAACGATGAAATTTTAAAACAACTGAAAATAAAAAGAGAACTACTAAATACAATTAAAACAAGACAAATGAAATTTTTGGGGCATGTTAAAAGACACAACAGCCTACTAAAAGTAACATTGGAAGGGAAAATACAAGGTAAAAGAGGCAGAGGCAGACCAAGACTAACATGGACGAGTAACATCAAAAGATGGAAAAGTCAATCTATGACAGCCTGCACCATCAAAGCAAGAAACAGAGTAGAATGGTGATCCATGGTAGCCAACCTTCGTTGGGGAGAAGGCACTCGATGATGATGGTGACTCCAGGCTGGGCCACAAATAATTTTCTAAGGGGTCGAAGAATACTTTTTTTCTTCTTTTTTTAAAAGCATAAAATTTTTTCCCCCATTCTCAACACTTTGGAAATATGAACTGGCTACTATTGATGGAGCAGCAGGTTACTCTGTGGTAATAACAAGAGTCACAGGTTACTTGGCTGTTAGAAAAGTGGGTCACAGATTACTTGGCTGTTAGAAAAGTGGGTCACAGGTTACTTGGCTGTTAGAAAAGTGGGTCACAGATTACTTGGCTGTTAGAAAAGTGGGTCACAGATTACTTGGCTGTTAGAAAAGTGGGTCACAGATTACTTGGCTGTTAGAAAAGTGGGTCACATACAATTTGGCTATTATAAAAGTGGGTCACAAATTTGGCTAATACAAAAGTGAGTTTTATGTTACTTGACTATTATAAAAGTGGGTCACAAGTTATCTAGATATTATACAAAGGGGCAGCATGTTATTTGATTGATCAAAAAGGATTAACAAATTACTTGGCTTTGACAAAAATAGGTCACAAATTATTGGCTATTATAACAAAAGGTCACAGCTCAAAATAGGTTTGAAAATACCTCTACAGTACCCATTTATTGTATTTACTGTCTACTGGCCTATGTTTTGTAGGGATAAGTTACTTGTTTAAAGAATTCAACCATTAAAACTCCTTGGTAAACTCCATAGACATCTATCATTAGATTTTACATAAACATTCTCATTACTAAAGTAATTCTCAAGTTACATACTCTTAGTATTTACGCTTGTTATTTACAGATTTATTTTCTTACTCAAGTTAAACATTGTTTCAAATATTCATAAAATACATTCATTTGGGTTGACTAATTTAATGATATCAACTATAAAATATTCAATAAGTGACTGCATAGGAAATATTCCTAATATATGAGCTTCTGACATTTCACTTGTTATTATCATCATAAACCATACTAGTTGGCGTAAATGATCATATCCTTCCACAAATCTCTGTCCTCAGTGTATTGTATCAATTTTGTTGTTGACTGTTTGCCATGCCACAACACTAAGCTATCTAGCATGTTCCCACTTTTTCATCCTCAATATCTCTTTTCTTGTATTTTGCAAGTTGCAATTGAATATGCCAACTTGCTTCTCTCAAGATGTGCCAAAAAATGTTGGTTGTTTCTTTCTGATGTTTATTAGAAACTCCCTTTTTTGTGTTGGCCTCATTTAGAACTTCATGCCTTTTTAGCTGTCAAGGGAACTCTCAACATTTTTCTGAGAAATCCCATCTTTGAGGACTGTAATAATTTTTTCATTTGTTTGTCTGCTGTCCATGATTTGCTTCCATTGGTCAAAATTGCCTCCATTTTGTCCAGAATTGGACGTTTCACAATCAGCTATTATTTTGCAGTGGACACCAGGATAGTTAAGTTTATCTAAGTTCCTGATGTTGAGATCTATGCATATTTATTTGATCTAGTCAAGTCCCCCAACCATCTATGTGACTCTTTTGAGCTTATAGTGAGAGTTAAACATTTCTGCCACAATTACAATAGAAGGCTATAGTGAAACATAGAACATATGACTCCATGTTGAAACCTGAAAACAAGAACATATACAGTGGAACCTCATTATTATTACACAATTCATTCTAGTAGGCTGTTCAAAATAAGATTAATACAAATGGCAAATACATTTTCCCGTAAATAAATAATGTAAATCGGTTAATCCACTCCAGACTACTGATGACAAGATTTACACCTGTACATTAATATATGTTCAGTACTTAATACACAAAATCATACATAAAAACCATAAAGCCAATGAATTTATTTTTAAAATACTGAAAATGAAAATGTAACTGCACATTACCTATTGTAACAAAGTTCTTTCATTTCTGCAGTAGAAATGCTTCACTTACTCATTTACTTTGGCTCAGAAGAAGAAAGTTTCTCTGCTGCTTCTTCCTGCTCACCATTCAGTTCTTGTAATTTTTCAGTGGTTGGCTCATCTTGTGGTCTTTCACTAAATCCTCATCTTACACCTCCAAACCAACAGACTTTCCCGGGGACACATCATCTACAACCACAACCTGATGTTTAGGCTCTTTATCAAGAACTAGTAACAAATAATAATACATAAATATTATTCTACCAAGCTTCTGGCTGGAACAGTCTGATCACAAATTATTTCTAGCAGAGGTCAGTACCCCTCTCCCACCAGCTATGTCTATTCTCCTCAAGCAATGGAGAATTTTGAAGTTCCTGTAGATAGTCCCCATGGATTAACTCTGTGTCAGAGGTAACTTCAAAACACCTGTGATGTAGTACTTTAGTGCAGAACTTCTTGAAGTTTGAAATGACCTGCTGATCCATGGATTGCATTTGAGTAGTGGTGTTAGAACTCTACTTGCAAGAAGCTACATTCAACCTCAAAATCTTCTTCCAAGTCATTAGGGCCAGCAGGAACATTGTCCTTGACCAGATGGCTATTGAATGGTAAATGTGTCTCCGGTAGATACTTTTTTACACTTGGAGCAAACACTTCAATATCAACTCAGTATAATTGATGTGGAAACTATATAAGCAATGGATTAGGATGACATTCTAAATGCTCCCATGGAGGCCAGATGAGTAAATGATTCAAACAATGCATGTCATTGAGTAGACTGCAAGATAAATATCACATCTAAAGGGGTGATACCATGCAAATGAAATATGCAGGAAGCTAGAGAAGACTGGTAAACCAATATAGGAATGGGGTTGTCAGTTTGCTACAGGTTTTGGAAAATGTTAAGGAGGGGATATGAGCACTTAAGAAATTGACTGATATACAATGAGGATTATCTGTCAATTAATCCAAACAAGAAAAAGAGTTCTTAAATGTTATGTAGAGCCAGTCTTAACATATGGTTGTGAATCATGGACAATAGGACAACAGACAAGAAAATCACTGGAGTCTGTAGAAATGTGGTTTTACAGAAGAATGTTGAGAATACCATGGACAGCTAAAAAGAGTAATAAAAATGTATGAAAGAGGTCAAAGCAAAACAATAGCTAATTTCCAATATTAGGAAGAAACAATCATCATTTTTTGGCCATGTATTGAGAAGAGAACAACTGGAATATATTGTAACAACTGGAAAAATTGAGGGACGAAGAGATAAAGGGAAGCAAAGAGAAAAAATAACAGACAGTTTAAGAGTAGGGCTTGGCAGAAGGTCAACAACAGAAATGATAAATAATTATCGAGATCGAAAGTTGTGGAGGGACATGATCACCTACGCCAGCAGGCCCAGTACATGATGATGATGATGATGAATCTAAAGAAATAACCAACCAACCAATTCAATAATAGTTAAACAACCAACCCAATAATAGATAAACTAAATAACCACCTTGCTATCCAAGCTTTACTATTAACTCTCCCATTGTGGACTTTCATTAACATTTTTCTTAAACACTCTTGGGTTTATGGAGGGTTAAACAAAGAGTGGGTTGATACTTTAGGTTCTCACTGGCATTATCTTACAACAAGCCTGTTAACCTGTCTTTCATAGATTTTCTGACTTTGGTTCGTCCTCTACCAGAAGAGGTTGGATTCATCAAAATCAAAAACTTGGTGAGAATTAAATCTCTAATTAAAATTAAATCCCATGAAAAATGGAAACGAGAACACCCAAAGCATAACGAAAGAGACAGATACCATCAACTATCAAGGATCAAGTCATCATACTTCGCCTATGCACTGGCCACAATAGAATGAGGAATCACATGTTCACCAAATTCAAAATAGGTACAACCAGCCTATGCCACTGTACACTGGACAATATGACTACAGAACATGTTTTACAGGATTGCCCCCAGTACACAGACCTGAGAAGAGCAATGTGGTCCACACCCACCTCCTTGGAAGAGAAACTATAAGGGGCAATTGAATCACTTAAACAGACAGCCGACTTCATAAGAGAGTCTGGAATCCTATTCTGATTGAGTCTTGATTGCACAGAGAGAGAGAGAGAGAGAGAGAGAGAGAGAGAGAGAGAGAGAGAGAATCTCTCACTACATACATTTCAAGAATCTGGTATTGTAAAAGCCAAACTGGCATCCATAGGCTGACGGCACGACAGTCATCCCAGCTGTCAAGCAGTCTGCACATGGTTTCAATGGATTGAATGCCTGTCAAAATTAAGGGGCAAAAAAATAATAATAATTTGCTAAAATAAATGTTATATGAATTGGGCTGAAAAAAATTTGCCACTTCTGGGAACTGAAATCTGATCCTTTTGATAAGGAAACATTGACCATGACAATATCTATATAATCTGAGTATTTAATGAACTGATATCTATGCATTTACTGAAATCAACTGTCCATAGAAACAATATTCCCTTCTCTGCTTAATTTACACAAAAAAAACATTAAATGAAGGAAATGCATACAGTATATTAGTTTCAAGTGAAGATTAGTTTATAGAACCTTACTGTGACATTGAGTAGTAGCTGTTGAGAGATACAGTAGAGCTGTATCAATCAGTAATGTCATAATAAAAGTTCTCAGAAAATGAACAAAACTTAAACTGTTCCACTCCTGCATGATACCAGTGCTAACATATGGATGTGAAAGTTGGGAAATCCACCAAGACTTTAGACAGGAAATTAACTGACTTTGAAAACAAATGTCTCCATAAGATCTCAAAAATAGGATGGAAAGAATACATTTCAAATGAACAGATAAGCGACAAATCAAAAGAAGAATATGTGTCGAGCTTTATTAGAAAAGGGTGTTGGAAATACATCGGTCATGTGCTGAAAATGAATGAAGAGTTACCCATCAGGCATTGACGTGGAAACCATCTGGTAGAAGAAGACAAGGTAGACCAAGAGAATCACTATGCAGAACAATTAATAGGGAAGGCTCAACCATGGGGCTCAGAAACAAACCAAGAACTACAAGAAATTGCAGATTGAGCAGATTGTCAATCGTGGAGAACTTCCGCCCTATGTGCTGTTTTTGGCCCAAGAAGAAACTGAAATGAATGAAATGCCATGATTCTGTGGAAAGAAAACAGATGATTGTATGAGTTAATGAAAGCTCAGAAATTAGCATGTTTTGAGAGTTTCCAGTCAGAGAAAGCAACAAGAGGAGGATGGACACCTGGAAGCTATGAATCGGGTGAGCACCTCCCATCCACTCCCATAGTGTCAGGAGGCTGAAGTATTAAAACACTTAACAAGGTGTATGTGTGATGGGGTTGTGACTTCTGTTCATTAATAAAGTTACGTAAAGGATCCCTCTATGCCTTACCAAGCATATGGGGGAATACAGAGTTAGTGACAATATTTTCCCATAACAATGGCAGATTTTTGAGTGATATGATCGGTATCATGTCAGGCAACCTTTATTTCCCATAAAAATCTCTAGTACTCATTTTTACAAGTTGGACTACTGATTAGTCTGTTCCTATAACGAATTTACAACCACTATCCACTAGATAGTACCTACCATAATAAAGCTGTCAATCCAGGGAACATACAAGAAAATATATTTTAACTTTTTTTTTATGAAACACAAGAGGATAAGCAAAGCTAAGCTGTAGAGAAAAGGTATTCAATATGTCAAATAAGCATCACCAACAAAAATGACAAATTAGCTAAAACATTGAAAACAGAAAGTACATGTTCTATGTGTCAAATTCTTACGGATACATTTTTTAATGTTGTAAATGAAAAGTCTATGTAAGTAACGTATAAGGTGATTAGAAATTAAGGTGATCATAGATGAAGTAATATGATCTGAGGTTACTTTCAAACAAATGGAAGGAGGGAAACAAATGAAAAAAAATATATGGATGAGAGATATACCAATAAAATGAGAGATAAAATGAATGGAATAAGATTGAATAAATAATATGTAAATAAAGAAGGTTAAGTTGTATAGGAGAAAGAAAAAAACAAATGAGATTTTTTAGATTAAATATAATGAGACTTTTAGATTGTATATGAGATGACATAATAAGCAAAGCATAAATTCAGTGTCTGGCAGCAAGTGATGGAAGTTACAGAAGTTTGGATTTAGTACTAAAACAATAACGTGTAATAGAAATAAATCAAACAGCTCTGAGAGCAAGTTGACTTTGGCCATAAAGAGAAAACTAAGACTACTCTAACTGATCTCCTGAACATAGTGGCTGGTTATATTCTAGCCAAACTACGGGAGCGATTCATCGAAAAACTGTCTTCCTGTCACTTTATTTTCTGACACATCTAAAAGCATCCATTGTTCAAAGAAGATTGATTTAAAAAGAAATGATATCCTTGAGAAGACAAAAAACATGACACAACAATATAATTTTCAGGTAATAACTATAAATATTATACTCTATATATGGTGGTTTATATCTATATAAACATTCAACAAAACACACATCAATACTTCAATATGAAACAACTCGTATGACATTTTTGGTGATTAATCTGCTTCTGTTAACAGACCAATACATTTTATTCATTTTGGCAATCTCCATTTAATCCACCTACACAAAACACACTAATAATTACAGAAGCCTCAACTGTAGCAGCCACAAGTAAGCAAATGAATGCCTCCTAGTTGATCTGTACAAGTTCAGGTTATATGTGTATGGTGACAGGCAAAGAAAAACTTGATAAAGTGCAGATCACTGTCATAATCTGATGTGGCTACAATATTACTTGGGGAGGGAACAGGCAAGTAATTGCAGTGCTGTGGTAAAGCTGGTAGCAAGGAGCCAGTAGTGAGGTGTCAGACCCCACTACTGGCTCATTGCTACCAGCTTTACCATTGTAGGAGTGTACGTCACACCCCATTACTGACTCCCTGTAATATTACTTGCCTTTCCAATGTATGTAATACAAATTCTGATATTACTTGCCTTTCCAATGTCTGTAATACAAATTCTGATATTACTTGCCTTTCCAATGTCTGTAATACAAATTCTGATATTACTTGCCTTTCCAATGTCTGTAATACAAATTCTGATATTACTTGCCTTTCCAATGTCTGTAATACAAATTCTGATATGACTTGCCTTTCCAAAGTCTGTAATACAAATTTTGATATTACTTACCTTTCTAATGTCTATACTACAAATTCTGATATTACTTGCCTTTCCAAAGTCTGTAATACAAATTTTGATATTACTTACCTTTCTAATGTCTATACTACAAATTCTGATATCACTTGCCTTTCCAATGTCTGTAATACAAATTTTGATATTACTTGCCTTTCTAATGTCTGTGAGTAATCTATCTAATGAGCTTTTGAGCCATATCTGCCCATAGGGCATAGACCCAGATACTCTTTCTCTTATGTAAATTTTTATTCTAGCAGTTTTCAATCCTTGTAAAGATCTTTTATCAAATCTCGCCATTTGTATCTGTTCTGTGTAAGCAATTCTATCTCATTGAGGGAGCCGATTCCTGCTGCTCTTGCCTCTATGATCTGTGAGTAATACAAATTTTGATAATACTTGCCTTCGAAATGTCTGTGAGTAATACAAATTTTGATAATACTTGCCTTCAAAATGTCTGTGAGTAATACAAATTTTGATAATACTTGCCTTCGAAATGTCTGTGAGTAATACAAATTTTGATAATACTTGCCTTCAAAATGTCTGTGAGTAATACAAATTTTGATAATACTTGCCTTCGAAATGTCTGTGAGTAATACAAATTTTGATTATACTTGCCTTCGAAATGTCTGTGAGTAATACAAATTTTGATTATACTTGCCTTCGAAATGTCTGTGAGTAATACAAATTCTGATATTACTTGCCCTTCAAATACAAAAATTCTGGCTATCTATTCCTTGCATAATTATATTTGTGCATGTAACATGGTTAAAAAATGTTATTACTGGTGGATCAAGCCATAAGAATACACACACAATAAAGATAACACTGATTACCATCTAATATAGGCATATGGTTGTAATAGGGGCCGTCACTTGGCATACACTTGCTAAATATGTTGCCATGACATCAATGGTTAATTGGTTCTCAGCCCAAAATGTCAGCTGTAATATTTTTTGTAATGACTGGCTTTAATTCTTTGATTAAGTGAATATTACATTTATTCACTGTGTTTGAGTGATTAAAATATAATAGACCTCCACTGGTACTATAGAAATTGTGCACTGTGCTGAGATCTTCCAGTGTTCTCAAGCAAGAGATTTTAGTGCTAATATGTATGTATAAATAAGCAATATAGAGTACAATGGTAGTGATTATTCTATATACAAGAAAAAAAGGGTATAAAATAATATGATATAATAGATACGCATTGTAGATTTCTCACTGTACTGTATGCATATTCTTATATGTTGCATTACACATGTATTATGATTAGTCTAGACTAATATAGCGTAATCTAGTTTACGCTTAAGAGAGTATGAAACATTTAAAAATTAGTTTTACTTTATTTAGAACAGAGTACAACTCTATATAACAAAGCGGTAAGACAAGTAAAACAATCCAGTCCACTTGACATAAATATGAAATTTATTAAGCTGTGTTATTTTATGTGTAATTTGCAAGTTGTGACAGGTGCTAGCTATCACTCGTAGTACATTTCAAATTATCAGAGTGTAGAAACAAATTATTAATAATTTATTATTTAATTTTTTTCCTCCAGGAAAGAAGACTGGTGGATTTTATTTTAATTCTAAATATGTTATATACACTTGCTATGTGTGTGTATAATTAACTCAGCGCAGTTTAAAATAAATATCTACAGCATTTTCCCACTACTGGGGTCTGCCGGGGGAACTGTAGGGCCAGAGAATAAAGGCAGATTACCCAGTGCAGTTGCAGCGAGGTGTTCAGGTCTGAGTTTTTATTTCACCCTCCATAGAAAAAACTCTTGACCCTACCAGGATTCAAACCTGCGTTCTCCTGGTTTGGAGCATGACAAGCTATTGATTTGGCCACCCACCCTTACATGCATCTCAAAAATAACTAAATTAAAAAATCTGTACTTGCTTGACATTTGTACAATTTTGGCATAAAAATTTGTTCTGGCCCATTATGTCTGCTGATATAATACAGGGTATGTTTGTACAATGCTCATGTTTGTAATAATGAAAATTATAGACAAAGGGATGCTTTATACATCAGAAGTTATGGTTAAATGCACAGAATTGTAACTTTAAACATAAATGTTTTAGCTATTCCCTGTATATGTGGTGTAATACCCTGTGGTATCACTGTTTAATATACAAGTATGAATCAACAATTTCTTGTGGAATAAGTTGACAATAAATCACTCACCCCGTAAATATATGTTTTCTTCACACGAGCAACATAAAAAGAGCTAAAGATTGTATAGGAGCTGTTGGACACAGAGTTTAACCTATATTTGGGACCATTTAAAACAGGAAATACATTTTAATGAGAAATCTCTGTTTCACCATTAACAGAATCAGTCAGAGAATAAAAACTACTTGGATCCCAATGGATATTCAAATGTTCATATATTAAAAAAATTAAACTAAACTTTCTTCTTTCTAGTACCAATTTTCTGCTAATATTAAAAAGCACCATTAGTATGCACATGAATTTGCATAAAATATGGTGGAATTAGTGAACTCATCAACATACAAATATATATATATATGAGGGTCAGTGAACAAATTCTGCACTTTATTAAGAAGTAGTAAAGGTTGATGGGATTGCTATGTGTCATTGTAAAGATACACAACTGGTTACAATTTTCCATGAGTACATGGCGTAGATAAGGATTTCATTTCTGAACATGGAGACCTGGATTGAGGTCCAGACTAATAAGTTCTACAATCAGGGCATCATGAAGGTGAAGATATGATGGGAGAAGTGAATGTCCTTGAGGGGTGAATATGCAGAGAAGAACTAAAGTTGACACCAAATTTCCAGTACATGACTTGATCCCTTCCATACCAAAGGCCACAGCTTTTTGACTGATCCATGTTGCTGCTGAATACACAACTGTACCAGTTTCCCTTTCATATGGAACCTAGCTATGTAGTAGTGGGAAATTTCAACCAATAGTGTTTCTCTACAATGATACATAGCATTACTGTCTGTAATGTTTTAAGCGAAGTGTAAAAATGTTTTAACCAACCCTCATAGTTTTGTGAATATCAACCTGTGCAGCAACTGCATTTTTTTAGGTATGGAGCTGAGACACATCGACAAAAAAATAATTCAGCATATATAAAATAATATCATTTGTCCTCCAAGAGGCAGGTGTTCAGCACTCAATCTTACTTTTATTGTTGGACATTGGAAAAACAAAAATATAAACAAAAACATTTGTAATACTATCAAATTAAAAATACGCAAATAAAAATGTTAACAAATGTAAAAAATTATATATATATATATATATATATATATATATATATATATATATATATATATATATATATATATACTAGCTAACTAGTAAATACAAATACTAACAATTTGGCTAAAAATGCAGACAAAATCATTTTGTTTAGACAACTATTTAAGATACCATCTAAGAAGAAAGAAAAAAAAACCCACTGGTGTAGAGGGAACGTGGAATAAGTGTCAAAATTATTTTGATAAACTTGGATGCGATGGTTAGTATTACGTCAGTGCCATCTTTCTTTTTCAGAAGAATGCAGTGCCAGGCTGGGGAAACCTAGAGGTCTTCCCTTCAGGACTGAACTTAACACCCTGTCCACAACAATCCACTTCACCAACCACTGCTCTGCTAGTGGCTATAAAGTAAAGGTTCCCTCCACACCCTTGCTAGGCCTATGAGAATTATGGTGTTAGTGACCATATTCCATGACCAACAACACATTTTTGACCAATGTGGTCAATATCACAACAGGCCAGATTTATTTCACTGATAAATTCATGGTACCCATCTTTAGAGGTTGAGTGAAACCCAGAGACCTTATCGGTATGAACAAAATTTGACCACCAGCGAATTTAACTCAGACCCTTCTGTTCAGGAAGTGCACGCTAACCACTCAGCCACCATTGCTACCTAGTGGCTAAGCTATACTCTAAATGGCCATCAAAATGAACAGTTATGTTAATTCTTGACTGAAACTTTTCTAGTGCAAACAAACTCAACCACACTAAAATGTTTGTATAATATTTGTCACTGAAAATGCTAAAATATTCCAACTGACAAGAGTTCAACCTTAAAACGTTACAGGCATTTTATGACCCATTCCCAATAGGACTAGACACTCAAAGTCACTTACCATCAGGTTTGTGATCACTAGAAGAAAGAAAACTGATCACCTCATATGGAAAACAAGCATGGCAATTACTGACTGTGACCTCACTACTAGAATGATCTCCTGTCCACAAAATATCTTTCTGTACTCATATGGAACACTTATTTTATATTATCAAGTACCATGCCTGCTTGTGTAGGCGATCATGTCTCTCCACAACTTTCTATCTCTACAGCTGTTGCTGAATTCTATTGTTGACTTGCTACAAAACCACCCTCGAAAGCTGGTTTTCTTCCTCTCTACCTATCTCTTCTTCCCTTAATTTTTCCAGCTGTTACAATATATTCCATCTGTTCCTTTCTCATTACATGGCCAGAAGAGATGACTGCTTCCATCAGATGCAGCCAACAATTTTTCTTCAGTTTTATCCTCATTCAGAACAGCCTTGATAAGCTACAAATGACATTCTCAATATTATTCTGTAAAACCACATTCTGTGGTCTCCAAAGTATTTTTGTCTGTTGTAAAACAATCCAAAATTCACTCCCACATGTCAGTACTAGTTCTATATAACACAGAAAAACACTTTTCTCTAACTATTTTTATATATAAAAACTATATTTATAACCAATTATAGAAGAACATAGCATCACAATTTAACATTACAACAAACATTTTTAAAATGAATGTTCTCCTGGTATCTGTAAAACAAATATACATATATCTTGCAGACAAACTATGTTTGCAATATAGTATGTTTGCAGAAAAAATATGTTTGCATCAAATAAATGGGCATTTTGAGAAACTAATTTGTCATAGAAGGGAAATTAGTGGACTCTAGATAGAATAGAAAGAAAACGATAAATACAAAATGTAACTACAAAATTAAGTACATGGCAATTAACAAACTTAAAACATTAAAAATAATATCTGTTGTGGTCCCTTGGAAGTTCAAATACTCATAAAAAAAGTAATCATCTCTAAAATGATCTACATAAAAGCAAATTCAACTGTGATCTATTTTCATTTAGTCACGTTTATTGTCTATAGTGTAAAGAAATTTTGATATTGGCAAAGAAAGTTATCAAACTTTGATATGTTGCAAAGTTGTAGGTGTTTGAAAATATTTCTGGAATGTTATGAGAAAGATCAGGCTCATAGTATTTCAGAAATGAACAAAACTTTGAAACACATTCAAATTATAATCAAGAAAAAGTAACACTTACAAATATGATTCTTTCATATTATAACAATACAATCAGTTTGATTTTTGGTAGTTATTACCCTTAAACTTGATAAGCACTCTCAATAGTGATTGTAAAATCAACATTCTGGATGAAGCAACTATGTAAGCATCAAATGGTACAGGTTTGATTTTTGTTTAGTTTGTTTCCTTTAACCGTTATCATTTTTGTATCCCAGGAATTCTTGTCCTCTAATTATTTACCTATCTATCTATGTATCTATGTACTGTGAGCTTGTTTTGTAGCAATACTAGTCTGTAGTTAAGTTGTATATAATTTGAAAGGTTTTCATAAAAAAAAAATAACAGAGGACATATATAGAAGACAGTAATGATAAAGTAAGAAGATAATAAAAAAGTAAAATAAGTCTCGCAACACAGGCAAACAAAATAAATGTTACACTCTGGATGTGAAAAAGGCTCATCACCTATTTTTAAAAAAAAAAGCCAAATAATGTCAATAATTCAGTATTTATCAGCTCAATATATGGTATTGGAAACAACAAAAATAATTACATTTAGGCTCTTTTGTTCATTTGTTTAAAAAATGACATATAAAATCAAGTGAATGCACCAAAATATTAACATAAAAATATGTATTATTGGACACTAAAACTCAACCTAAAAATTCAGTTGCTCATTAATTCTGAATTCTGGTTTAGGAAATTCCATGGCTATAAAATTTAAAACTAAACTAAACACTCATTAAAAAAATGAAATCTTAGCTATACTTTTAGTAGCCAAACAATTTTTACAGCTTAATATGGTTGCTTCTTCTTGTGGTAAATAAGTAACAGAGTTCTTGGGGTAGATTAGGTTGAAAAAGTCATTTAATTTGTAGATGAATGTACTTAGTGTACACTATAGGAATCACATTTCAGCTGGCATGACTTCTCAGGACAAACTGGAAATGTAAGTAAAAAAAAGTAAAGTATCCCAGTCACGCCAAGTGGCATATAGGGAAATATGGTGTTAGTGACCCTATATTTTACAGACCTTCAGCACATGATTTTTGGGGTAATGTGGTCGGTATTACGCCCGTGCTGCTTTACTTTCCCAGAAAAAATCCGGTACCCATCAGTTGGGATCGAACCCTACCCCTTGTCCTTTGTAGTCCAGTTCACTAACCACTGAGCTATCGCGGCTCCCTAAACTGGAAATGTGATAACATGTTATTTTTCCATAAACAAATCAGTACTGATGATTTTCAATCTATTGTAGGCTATCTACCTTTCATATTTCTGTAACACATTCAGGACTGCCTAATCCAAACTTTGAGTAATGCAAAGGTTCCCTCCAAGTATTTGAGAGGCATATGGGGATTATGGTGTTAGTGGATTGGGAATATAGTGTTAGCGGCCATATTTTTCAAAGATCAACAGCTAATTTTTGGGTGATGTGGTCAATATTACCACCTTTACTTCCCAGAACAATTACACACTGGGTTAACTCTAAAGCCTTGTAGATCTGAACAAAATTGACTAAATCTGGGATTTGAATCCAACTCCTTCTTATTAGTAGCAAGCACCCTATAAAAATTATTTTTGCATCAAATTCATTGAAAAAAAATATTATAATGTGTGTACATCAATTTTTAATTACATAATATTTTGCTTCATACCTGTCAGAGAAAAGTGAATGAGGTAATTCAACTGGCAAAAAAAAAATGATAAAAATAACAATTTAGTGAGCATCATCTACAGCAAAAGCTTGCATATCCAATGACAAAAGTGTTGAATTGTGTTCTGCTACCCTTGTGAACCATTAAGAAATGCTTTTCAAAAAGGCTTCTGAAAACAAATATCTGAGGACCAGACAGCTACAACATCTAAGGTAGATGTCCTGCTCTCATCACCTGTAGCCATATATCTGAGATAATTTATTCACATAACATGGCTATGGCTTTTAAACAAAATGCTGAATGTGATTGTCATAGTGATATTGACTACACGAGGCAACATCAGTGGTGATTCTAACTTGAATAGTCCTCAGAAAACTCAAATGTAAAAAACAGGATTATCTGTATAATACAACTCAGAAAAGGTAATAACATCAATGACAATCTGGTTTCTGAGACTACTGTAATGTTAACACATTCTGGACTATTAACCGACATATCAGTTTCTAATGAAGCTCTAATGGACCATTAATGGATGCATCGGTTCTGACAGGGATGACTGAATATTTTATTTGTAAAGAGAAAATTTTGTATTTATATCTGCCAATACTTGTATTAGATACCTTGAAGATGTATAAATGCTTCCTATTGATACGAAGCATGGTATTAATGTAGAACTTTAAAAAATGAGCACTTATTTCTGACAAAACAGTGGTTGTGTCCACTACTTCTACTTCTTGTGCATAATTTCATTATTTGTGGACATAAATGCATCAAATAAAGTGTATTTTGAAGAACTTTGGATTACTTTGTGTAGAATTTAAAGAAGAATGGAAAGTGTGACACATCTAGTCAAGGAAAAATAGATGTACATGAAATATAATACTTTTATTTGAAAATTATCTGCCTTTGAATATTTTATGCCATTTATAATATATTTTTTCCTTCATATTTCATCTATATGTTGATATTTTCATTTCCCCTGGTGGTCATGCACCACATTTAATTATATCATTGCATGAAATTGTAAAATGAAAAAAGTATCTGATGGAATTTTTTTGAAACAGAAAAAAAAAAACCAAGACTGCAAGAATTAAAATCTTTCAAACATTAGCCTCTCCCTCACCCTCCCACGAGATGTTATACAAATCCTTCACCTTAGGAGTGTTCTCATTCACTATGTCAAGTGAATGACAATGTTATGAGACTTCATGAGCTTTAGAATATTTTCACCAATTATGTCATGGACAAATTGTGCAAGGCTTTGTGTGTGCCATGTTTTGCCCAAAATATGGACAGAGGGTTCTCTGTCAATGCAAGGATTAGACAAGGTTATTGCATGATTGTGGTAAATAAATCAGACACAACCACCAACAGCAGCCTGTGTTAGAAATGCTATTCACTCTGCTGTACTAGCGAACAAAATTACACATTGTTTTTCTCTACAATCTATTAAAATGTAAGTCCACATCTTAAATTGTACATATACATATTTACATGATAGCCACAGAGATTGAACAAAAATATGTAATATTCTGTAAAAAAAAACAACTGTTTATTTATTAAATATTTAATGAGTTAAAAGGGGGCTGGGTAATGAGTTAAATGAGGGTCAGAGGTAAGAATTCAGCCTCTGGACAAGAATGTTCCGGGTTTGAATCTTGTAACAGGCTGTAAGAATTACTCTCTATGAATCTGTGGTTTCATTACCTTCTACCCTGGTCTCTGGATTGTGAGATCCCATGTCTAGTCTTCTGAGGATAATGACAACACCCCCCCCCCCCCCCCCAAAAAAAAAAAAGGCCAAAGAACTCTTTTTTTGGCAGTGGAAAAATTGAACAAATGGCCACATCCTGGCAAAATTTATAAGAAAAAAAAATCTACCCAAAAATGTCAAAAACTCTCGACATCCAAAAAAAATAAAATTAGAAAATCTTTCAAGTCAAAGAATATCTGCCTGTATGGCAAAGGGGCACCTGAGCACATGGCTGTCAGTGTGAAAAATAGAAATGATACTCACATAAAATTTAGTCCTTTGGGACTCCACTAGAGATATCAAGCTGACATCGCGAACAAACAAAACAATGAGTTAAATGATGCAGCTGATTGTGAGAACTAAAAAAGTAAGTAAAGTACCCCCGTCACGCCAAGTGGCGTATAGGGAATATGGTGTTAGTGAAAATAAATTTTACAGACCTTCGGCACATGATTTTTGGGGTAATGTGGTCGGTATTACGCCCGTGCCGCTTCACTTTCCCAGAAAAAAATCCGGTACCCATTAAAGGCTGGGTGAACCCAGAAGCCGTCGGTTGGGATCGAACCCTACCCCTTGTGATTGTGAGAACTGATACACACAAATTTGTGAGATGAGATAGCTGCTGAAACATATGGATACAAAAATTGATAGTTATTACATCATGGAGCAGGTCAGATTCCTGATAGGGGCAAAAAATATTTTTCTGTCAGAGTAGGAAAGTGGAGAGGTGGCCAGCAGGGGTTTGTAAAATAAAAACTTTGACCTGTACATAATGATAACGCACTGGGCATGCAGTCTTTATTCTCACAAGACTCTACAGAAGCCCCGTGGCAAACCTAGGAATTATCATCAGGTCGCATGTCAATTGCAGAACATTGCATTCACCACAGCCTATCTATAAGAATTTCTGTCTCTAACTAGATCACCCACTTCTTGTGTCATCATCTTCAAGGTCTCCCTAATGTCTTGAAACCACCTTCTTCTTGGTCTGACCCAGAAACATCACACAGGAACCATGACTTACATTATTTTTCTTTCCAGCCCACTGTGTCTTTTAATGTGGCCATAATATTTTAATTTCCTCTGTAGAATGGCAGTTCTTTATAATATTTACATCTTTTAATGTCTTCATTGCTCTTTTTCATTATCCAAAGTATCTTAAGGATTTTTCTGTAGCATTGTTTCCAATGAATCAGTTTTGTTTTGCTGTTTGTGAGATTGTCCATGATTCACAACAGTATGTTGCTATCAAAGAAGATATAGTAATTTTAATTTTACTGTGTTGCTGGTATTGTGCCACATGTTCTTCATGGCATTTAATGCGTGTGTTGCTATTGCTAATCTTCTTTTGATCTCTTTCTGGTAGTCTCCATTGTTAGTAACTACAGATCCCAGATATTCATAGTTTGTTACAATTTCAAGTTCTTCACTGTTATGATGATTTCGAGTTGGCTTTTTTGTTTTGTCAAAAGGCATAATCTTAGTTTTCTGTATGTTTAGACAGAGGTTTTGCTCTTCACTGTGTTCTTTAACACACTCAATAAAACATAGGAAACTGGGATATATCCAGCCAGTAAATTATATATACTTGTTCCCCTTCCAGTTGTATCATTCCTTTCTCTAATTACTTCTACTATTTTCCACTTGTTTAAATACCAGTACCATCATCATCATCATCCTAAGTGCAGTATCTGCATCGATGGTTGGTTAACATGGAGCGCCATTCTGCTCTGTCTCTTGCTTTGATAGTGTAATTTGTCTTAGGTTGACATGTCCATCTTTTGATGTTACTCATCCATGTTAGTCTTGGTCTGCCTCTTTTACCTTTTATTTTCTCTTCAAAAATTACTTTTAGCAGGCTGCCGTGTCTTTTAACATGCCCCAAAAATCTCATTTGTTTTGTTTGAATAGTGTTTAGTAGTTCTCTTTTCATTTTAGCTATTTTAAGACCTCATTATTTTTTTTTCTTTTATTTCCATCCAATTCTATCTATTCTTCTATATATCCACATTTCAAAGGTTTCAATTTTGTGTTCTATTTTCTTGTCTAATATCCGTGTTTCTGCACCGCACAGGAATGTTGAGAAGATATAACATTTTGATATTCTTAGTTTTAGCCCTGGTGTCATTTGTTTTGATGATAGTATATTTTTCATGGCATTAACATTACTTTTTGCCATTCCTATTCTTTTGTTTATTTTAGTTTTACAATTTCCATCACTGATTATAGCATGTCCAAGGTAGTTCTAGCTCTAAATTGTCTCCAGGTCTACTCCTTCAACTTTGATATCCACATGTAGGTTTTGAATAGATCTTTAGGATTTTCTGCTAGTAATACAGTATCATCAGCGTATCTTAGGTTATTGATTATCTTTCCATTAATGTTTAGGCCTAGCATCTCATGTGATGTTTTTAAAGATTTTCTCTGTTTATAGATTGAACAAGCTTAGTGATAGGCTGCATCCCTGTTTTAATTCATCTTTTTATATCAAAAGGTGTAGAGCTCTCTTTGTTATATTTTATTATTGTTTTTTTTTCTCCCAGTATAAATTACATATTAGTCATATGTCTGTGTCATCTAGATGTATATGAATACCAATATACTCTTGCATATATGAAATGTGAATTGACATGTTTCAATAGACCTGTAAAGATGAATTACTATGCTAGATTTATTCTTTTTCTCATTTGCTTTCAGTCATTCACACTGATAATTCTAAGAAAGGCAAGACAGGGTCGAAGTTAGTGATATCTCCATATAGCTTTACATGAAGCAGATTGTGTATGTTGCACTGTGCTTGATATGATACCAGCAATATCAAATTTATATATTAAACAGAACAACTCTTCAACAAAACAAAATAAAAATCCATAAATTAAAATAAACATTTCTGCAAAACAATATTTGATATAATTTTTGGCATATTCAGTGTGAGCATTTCAACAGAATTAAAAAGCAAAAACAGCCATATTATCAATATTGTTCATACCATACACTAATACTGGTATAATGTTGACAAAACTTACAGATAATGAGTATGAGAAATAGACATACCATAAACATTTGATATTGTGCTACTGTAACACTTTATATTCAGGGACAATAAAAAAATTATTGCCAACAATACGTAATGAAATAAGATTTACAGAAAATAGGAGTATTACAGGCCACATTTTGGGTAAAACTTTGAAGTGCGGCAGGTAAATGTGTTTACTTTACAATGCAGCGGGGTGATATGCTGATTATTACTAAATTATAATGAGTTAAATGGTAAGGATAATATGATGATATATAAGATGAATTTGCAAATGACATTAATAAACTGTATATGTTTAATATGGCTAAATTGACCTATATGTGAGCATGTTCTTGTCAGGGATGTGAGCAAACAAATTAAGCAGAACCAAAAAAATGTACAGACATAACAACAGTCTATTATATTATCATTGTAATTGGCCTGATAATTAATGTGTTCGG
The DNA here is from genome assembly GCA_032433765.1 of Megaustenia siamemsis. Classification (NCBI taxonomy): domain Eukaryota; kingdom Metazoa; phylum Mollusca; class Gastropoda; order Stylommatophora; family Ariophantidae; genus Megaustenia; species Megaustenia siamemsis. The sequence continues at coordinate 30,847,606 of JAVIAB010000092.1, read as the reverse complement.
ACTCTCCTTGGTAAACTTTGTAAGAGGACAAACTGAAAACATCAAAGTGTTAAATATGTAACTAATTCAAAAATGTCCTCCGATTTTTCTATGCATGATGCCATTTGACATTAACAAAAATAATTTGAAAAAAATGTCTTTTCTCCTTCACCATTCTTCCATTAAATGTCAGACAACATATTAATAATTTAGAGTACATAATAATCAGTCTTAGTTTTAATTTAAATAAATATGTGAATTAAATATGTTGCCTGCAGCGTACGAGACATGACTAGAGCAGATACAGAACATTGGTATAAAAATACAATCTGTGTTTTAGTTCTCTGACAGCTTTCCCAACATTTAGTGCAGCCACTACAACAACAGTTAGTGCGCTCTCAAATTGAACAGTGGGTTTGGTTCAATACATTGTTGCCCTAGGATCACTCATCTGTGCTCATTCCACACATTTGCTGATGAACTCCATGAAACGTTTTGCATACTGTTCAGGGTGTACAGTGGATATCTCAGCCCCTGCCCCATGCTTGACAGCCTTGGCTGCCTGGGCTGTACGCTTCTTCATACCATATTTGGTGAGGATGTCAATCAGTGCAATGAAGTAGACCTCTCTCTTGCTACGTTCTGTTACAGAGAAAAATATTTAGGTAACTATTTTGTTACAATAGGAACATATTGAGTGTTGAAAAGTAGAAGATGAGAATAGAAAGATATCACTGAACAGCCAAAACTATTATCTGTGGATGTTGATGGACGAAAAACAATTTCATAAATTCTTTCAGAATTATATGATGTGCTCGAAGGAAACTTAGATGTATGTTAATTCATGAACACTGTCATTAATCAAATTTATATTTATTCCACTACTCTCTGTTCCTTTAAAATAAATCATATTTAAGCTTATTTTGTGTCCTTCATAAATAAAATTCATGATCACATTATTTTGTGCTCTTTTAAAAATCATATTTAAGTTCAATCTCTTCTACGTTTCAAACGCAAGACTACAGCTTTCTTTGGAGTGAAGTCGAGAGGGGGCTAGCACAAAATTGGACCAGTGCTATCTCCTCTGCTCAGGCAGAGCAAGCAAACAGGGATGTCAGCTCCATGGCTAAAAAATCCCTTCAAAATCAGTACATAAAATGAATGGTGGAGCACCATGTGCTCCAGATTTGAGAGTTCAGATCATTTAAATGACTAGCATAAGGAAAAAATATATCTCATAGCTTGAGACACTACAGATTCATACTGTAGTCTATAGAAGACCAGACTTGCTAACTGTGGTTTGATTACAGAAAAAAAACTTTTTTTTGCCAAGGATCTGGCTATGAGCGCAGTAGATTTGCAGAAAGAAAAAGGCTCTTTAGCTCCATATATTTACTTAAAGGAATGTCAGAGTTCATAATGTCTCTTTATCTCCTCCACAATGCTTTAAAATCAACTTTCTAATCAAAAAAGGAATGTGTCCTCTTATTCACTATGGCATCTTCTATGCTGAGATTTTACAAAATGCTTATGGAACAGCTACACGTGACATTTACATTCAAACAAGACCTGATGCCTCCTTATTTAACCTACCATGACTAAAGGCAAGAATAAGAATGATTTAATTCCTTAATAAGGAACCTCTATGTGCCGATGGTGCAGCACTGATTGCTCATAATAAAAATGTCTTGTGGTCAAAGATTGACAGACTGTCTAGATCATGTGATTTTTTTTCCCCTTGACTCTAAGTATTTAAAAAAAAAAATCACTGAATCGAGAAGCAGCAACAACAGGCATCAGCTCCCTTGTTGGATTGAGTGGTTCACCAAGAGCATGGATGCATGGCAAGATACAATATGGGCACCGTGCAAAGTCTGACCTTAATGGCAAAGATCGTTGGATGTGTAAAGTCTAGAATTTCTGTCCCATGTGCTGCTTTTGGCTCAAAGAGAATATAGATGTTCAGAAGACTGCAGTTCTTCAACAAGGCATAGTCAGATTTGTGACCTTCACTTTGAATAGCAGACCCCTTGCATTTATTTCACAGTTCTGCTACCTTGGATCCACAATCACAGACATCTTTTCCCTTGGTGAAGAAATAAGTACCCACAACTGGAATGCTGCTGCAAAATTTGGCAAACTTGCATAAAGGGATTAGGCCAACATAAGATTAAAACTCAGAACAAAGATCCTCATTTATTAGACTTAGACTATTATTCGAGGCATGAAAGGAGAATGAATGATTTTCATCTGTGCTCTCTGCCCAAAATACTGAACAGGCAGCTAAGCTTCCAATCATGCAGACAAAGTTATGAAGCAATGATTTGGGTAGCTTGGTCATTCTGTTGAAGTGATGGACATTATTCACATCCATAGAGAGTTACTATGTGAAGAGTTGAGAAATGGTAAGAGATCTATGGGCATACCATAACTTTGGTATTGAGATGTTTATAAAACATCCATTAAGAATTTTCTGCGTAGTAAAAGGGACTGGATGAATCAGGAGACAGTTCAAGGCACTTGGAGAACAGAAATAATGACAAGTGTAATCACATTTGAAAAGGGAGTTAATGAAAAGACCAGAGGACATGCACCAAAAGAGAAGAGAAAATGGATCCAGTACTACACACAAAAGTTTAATGACATTTTGCTCCTTCAGCAGTCTGACCTACATATCTTGCATAAGCTAATTCAGCCATGAGAGAAGCTGTTCATAAAAAAATACACCTGACAAGATCTGCTGACATCTAGTGACTGCTGTATACCATCTGTCAAAATGACTAAAGCCACATGTCCAATCTCTTCCACCACTGACAACATCAGAATGAAGTACTGATTGTCGTGAGAGATATTAGCTAGTATTAATATTAATTCTAATACATTTACTTGTGGAAAGACATTAAGGTAACAAAAAGTGAAGTGAAATTCAATCTGATAACCTTAGTGTCAATCAGTCAGAAACTTAATGCTCTTGCCACTGACACCAGAAGTTGCAGGCTCAACCCTCAGCCATGGTAAAAAAATTTTTTTGGATGGACATAGTTCTGGGGTTCACCCAGTGGTGTGGAAGGAATCTTTACTTCATTGCGAAGAAATCAAGTGAAGAAGTCAATTACTAAAATGGTTTATCATTTTTGCAGATTTTAAACAGACTGACCAGAAAGAAATTCATGAATAATCAAGATACACAATTCAATCCATAAGAAGATACAAAAATCAAAGACTCTACTAGATAAGCACTGAATGATCAAGCGCACTGACAAGAAATTAGAAAGAAGGCTTCGCCAGAAGAAAAAAAAAAGCATATGTATTGCATATAGCGAAGATCAACCAGCTCACAGCTCAAAGGGATTATGTCAAAGTCAAGAAACAAAGCAGCAAACAGAAGAATTAGGCACTACATAGAAAAGTGGAAGTATTAATTAGATGATAAAGTTAATTACCATATACAGCATTGGAGTATTATAACTCCCAATAATATAGAAGTAAAAGCTTCCCTTCACACCTTAAGGCTGTGGGAAATATGGTGTTGGTGTATATTCTGCAATGACCAAAGTCACGATTTTGTGGGTGATTTGATCAGTATCATGTCAGGCAGCCCTACTTTCCCATACAAATCTGGTACTCATTTAACTGTAGATTATGATACCAAAGTAAAAATTACCACACCAAAACAGTAATTCTTCAAAATTTGAAATCTTGCCGTAATCAAACATTACCCGCCTCCATGTACCTTCCTAATTACTACTTCCGGTGACCCCAGAATGTTGATATTATTTCCATTGCTGTTGGATTTTTATTTTTTTTTTATTCCATGAGATACGATCTCATTTAATGCTAAAAAAATTCTCAAATTTTCAAGAAATTGGTAGATATCCACCCCAAGGATTGAAAACTGCTTGAATAAAAAAATAGAAAAGGGAAAGAGTATCTGGGTCTATGTCCTATGGGCCGGCTATGGCTCGAAAGGTCAATAGACAAATAGATAGTAAATGCGTGAGCCACAGATAGGTATTGTAATTGTGGGTATGAGAAACCACAATCCATCGATTGAGATCAAACCCAACTTCTTTAGTAATACAGTTCACTAAACAATGAGTTACTGACTGAAAATTGATTGATCAAGATTTTGGTTATTAAAGAGGATCAATACTTACCATCACTACAGTGTCTGCCATAGTGCTCCCAATGTGGATCTAATTCCCCAGTATATGGAGGTATTGGTGTGACTGGTCGGGGAGAATCAGGAGGGCTGAGCCCATCTGTATCATCATTATACTCACTCTGTTTAAAAGAACAATAATGTTTGTAAGCATGAATATATATCATCTTATTAATGTTTTCTTTAGCAATCTTTGGATAGTTCCTGACTCCATAGTAATGTATTCCTGGCAAAATAAAACTTTACTTAATATTATAAACATATGAGACACCTTTTAAATGTTGGTGATGTTTATTAACTGCATATCATTGAATTTTATGGAATTTCAATCTCGACAGTTATTCATTATTTCTGTTGTTGATCTTCTGCATTCTCTTAAACTGCCTGGTGTCTATTCTCTTTGCTTCCCTATATCTCTTCATCCCTTAATTTTCCAAGTTGTCACAATATATTCCAGCTGTTCCCTTCTCATTACATAGCCAAAAAATGATGATTGTTTCTTCTTAATATTGGATATTAGCTCTGTTTTTGCTTTGGCCTCTTTCAGAAAGTTTTCAATACTTTTCTTAGCTGACCATGGTATTCTCAACATTTTTCTGTAAAACCACTTTTCTATAGCCTACAGTGATTTTCTTATCTGTTGTCCTATTGTCCATGATTCACATATATGATAAGACTGGCTCTTCATTACATTTAAGAACTCTTTTTCTTGTTTCTATTGTCAAAAATGGATTGCACAGTATCTTCCTCATTTTTTGGAAAACTGTTTTTCCTGAGCTATTCTGCATCTCACCTCTGTTGTACACTTACCAACTGAGGTTAACATTGTTCCCAGATATTAAAATTCATTTGCCTGTTTTAATATTGTTCCATTTGTCTTTATTGTGCACTGCTGTGTTGTCTCTTTCCTTGTTGCTACAGTCGAACCTGGTCTTAGGACCACCTGTTTAAAGCGTTTCCCTGGTTATAGGACCGGGTCTACAATTTCCCCGAGTTTTTTACTATATGCTAACACTGATTACGGCGCTCACCGTATGACGCGACCAGAGACCAGGCTAATTAACCGCCGCCAATGTTATTTATCCCGTTTACGACACGCGGGTAATAGACCGAGATAACGATACACTGACCAGCCAGTCCTCCTCCGTCTCGCTGGGAGCCATAAACGATCGACACAGGTGTCTACAGGTGTCGAAGTTTTCCCGTATTTAGTGAGTCCCAGATTACAGTGGGACGTGTTACGTTTATCAGTCAATACTGGTGTGAGAAACACGGCAGACGCAGATCTATGATTCGTGAAGTGACATCACTTCGCGGTTCCGTCTAGACCAGAGTAGACCATTGCGTGGCCCGTATAAATTACAGGAATTAACTAAAGAATTAGTCATTGCCCGCTTAGAGTGTATTCACGTACATGTACAGTATCTCAGTGAATTATTTTTGTGGATTTTAAAAGTGTTACACACAATATAGGAAATGGCCAGTGTCAAAAGTGTAAAACCAAAAGCATTAACGCTGGAAGAACGAATATCAGTGATTCGACAAAATATTTTTGTGTGTTTTATGAAAAGTGTCCAACCAGTGGCTATTGTAGACCGACATGTGCACTATGTTCTACTCATGGATTACGCTGATTTGCAGGTTAGTTTTCATAGTGCTTAGGATAAAATTTTTTTTATCGCTCTATTTATTATGTGAAACCTGTGAGGCAGGACCACCTGTCCTATGGGACCAGTTTTTGAAAGTCCCGTGAATGGTCGCCTTAGACAGGTTCGACTGTATTATTACTTCTGTTGTTTTGCTACTGAGGCTCGAGTTATTTTTTTTCCTTCATTATAATGTCTAACATTTCTTGTAACTCATTTTCAATCCTAGCGATTAAGACTGTATCATCAGCATACCTGAGGTTATTTATATTATGACCTCCAATTATTATTCCAGGCATGTCCCTTATGTATCTTAAAATAATCTCACTACACATATTAAATCTGGTGACAGTATACAACCTTGCCTAATACCCTGCTTTTATTTTTTTATATTAAAGTATATATTAAAATATTAAATTAATATCAGAGCTTTTCTAAAAATGTATTTATATTGCTCAACTTATACCCATTTATGCAAATTTAATGTTAAGTTTAATTAACTTAGTTAAAGTTAATGTCCCTTTATTATAGATGGATCATTTATAATTAGTTAATGCAAACAATGAGGTATGTCTCTATTCAGATACGTAGGAAAGTCATATGCCAAAATTATGGGAAAAAAAGGCAAAGACCAACTATTGAACTACAGATCAGAGACTCCCAAATGGGACTCCAAAAATATAGAGGATGTACTGACACACTATTCACCCTAAAACAGCTAGCAAAAAAGACAACAAAACAAAATCAAAATTTGTACATAGCTTTCATTGACCAAGAAAAAGCATTCCACTAAGTAAACAGAGAACAACTATGGGAGATACTAACAACGTACAGGGTAAGCCAACATCTAACCAACCTATGCAAAAGTTTCTACATTAACAGCAACTGCACAGTCAGAACAGCAGTAGGTTACACAGACCACTTCGAAGTTAGAACAGGAGTAAGACAGGGGAGAGTACTATCACCCCTATTATTTATTACATACATGGACTTCATATGTAAGTTTAGCCAACCCATTGGAGTCAGATGATATTAACAAGATTCTATTTGCAGATGAACAGGTACTATAACATGGAAACATAAAAGGCCTACAAGAACACTTAAACAGACTTAACAGCACAGGAACTCAATAAAACATGAAAATCAACATCAATAAAACAGAAGTCATGAATGTTGCAAAAGAGAAACAGAACATCATATGTAACACTGACGGCAGACAATTAAAACAAGTGGAGAAATTTAAATATCTAGGAAGTCTAGTAGCAAATGACAAGTCACAAGCAGCATAAATAGACTCAAGATGAAACAAAGCTTGTCAAATCACTGGACAACTATCACCACTGCTGTCTAACAAGGAAATAATACTACAGGCAAAATGGGCACTCTACCACACAATCTTCATTTCCAAGCTGTGCTGACAATACCAGACCTGGATTCTAGACCAATAAGAAAAATAACCTCAACCAAGATGAAATGTTTAAGATGAATGACACAGTCTGAGACATAAGAGAAAAAAAACAGAGAAAAAGGCTAGGAATAATTTCATAAAATACATAAGGAAACAACAGATAAAATTATTTGAAAACATGATAATGGACCTATTTAATATAATCTACTTAATATGTGCCAAAATGTACAAAAAATTTAGATATGCTGTTGGCATTATATCTGAGGTTAAAATTCAGTACAGATGAGTTGGTGTGCAGGAGCAGTGTGAATTGTACTCGTGGTTGGAAAAAAAAAATACCCCCACGGTCGACCCAGCCGTTGGCAGAAATGGGTACCAGGGTATTACCCTGGGAAGGTGAGGAATGTCGCTTCGCATCTGAGTTTCGATGCTTGAGGCGACACTATACAGAAATCTCCGAACATTTCTGGATAGGCGGCCGTTCACATATGGGTGTAAACTCGCGTGCTGAGATGCCGGTTCAAGTCTCGTACTTTACCTTACCTTGTTGAGTTATTTGTGGGTCATCATCATTGCACTCCGAACATGTCCGTAGGTGCTCAAATCCCCTCCTCTGCATGTCTTGCAGTGTCCAGTGACTGACGACTCCAGTTCTGTGTTGGTTGATGGGTCTTTTTAAACACCCACTAAGTTTCTCATTTCTGGCTGTGTCCATTTTAACTCCCATCTCTTTCATCTGAAAGAGTGAAGTGGACTCATGGTAGTCGAAGTCCTGTGCCCTTCCCACATCTTGGAGGGCACTAATGATGTTCACCCGATCCATTGGTTGATCATCCTCAACGATAGCGCAGCTAGCCAACCTGTCCGCTCTTACATTTTCCAGTACTCTTTTACTTTGTTTTAAAATCTCACAGTGTATTCACGTGCTGAAGAACTCAATGACTGGAGTTGACCAGTCTATAATGTGGAAACGGGTTCTGGACCATGTGACTGAGGGAGTGCATGTGAGTCTAGACCATGCACAGCATTGACATTCAATGCAGATGAGTAACAAGTAAAAAAAAATAATCAAAAGATGTAATGATTAAAATACCTCAAGTTAGGGAAATCAATTTAGGGTTATTAGATAGTTTGCAAAATTATGTACTAACAGAAACAATTACTCAATTACTATATATAAATTTTAATGGCAGATGTGATTGCTGTGTTATGTTACAGTTGTTAGACGAAATCTTATAATTATCATTTACATTTACTATTAGTAATTAGGTTTGTGGGGGTCTGTATTCTAATTACATCATCCCCCCTAGAGTCAGATGTTGAGAGAGTTTTAGCTTTTCATTTTATTTGCCGGTTAAAATTCTGATTGTCTTTGATTGGTGTTTAAACTGTGTCGTTGGACAGATACATTATAATTTTAATGTTTCTTTGTTTATTTATTAGTCAAATCTGCCAAAACCATGAATAGTAAAATCAGTGAATATCACATGGTCCATCTGCTGTAAAACATTTTAATATCATGTGTTCTGCAAACAGGACAACAGACAAGATAATCACTGGAGGCTGTAGTAAAGTGGTTTTACAGAAGAATGTTGAGGATACCATGGACAGCTAAGAAGAGTCATTAAAGCATTCTGAAATAGACCAAAGCAAACAGAGAGCTAATTTCTAATATTAGGAAGAAACAGTCATCATTATTTGGCCATGTAATGAGAAGGGAAGAGCTGGAATATATTGTGACAACTGGAAAAATTGAGGGATAAGAGATAGAAAGAAGCAAAGAGAAAAGTTATCAGACAGCTTAAGATTGGTTTGGCAGATGGTCAACAACAAAAATGATAAATAACTCTCGAGATTGAAAGTTGTGGAGAAACATGATCACCTACACCAGCTGGCATGGCACTTGATGATGATGCTGATATATATATAAATAATATATATAAATTAGCCATTAAGTGGTAAAAGTTGTTTCTAATTTAAAAAAAAAAAATTATATATATAAAAAAAGTGAAGCATATTATAAATTGAGAACTAAGTAGAAACTTGACATCTGATATACACCTCCACTTCACAGATAAGCATACAAAATTACTTTAGTTGATTACTCAAAGAGTCAAGTTTTCATGATCTTGAGCTGATTTTTCAAGCCTGCCAGAAGAAAGATCATTTCCCTTTCAGTTTTTTTATCAACCATTCTTTACCACATTTCTCTTTCTTTCTCTTCCTCCAGTTCTTTAACCAAGTTGGGTCTTGTAACTCTATGATGTTATCAATAAAAAAAAAAAATTGTTTACAGCATTATCCCATTCATTACTAGGGTCAGCCAGGGAGACATGCAGGACCAAGAAATAAAGACTGCTTGCTCCGAGCAGCTGCCACAATATTTTTGGATCTATGTTTTTATTTCACACTTGCTAGAAAAAAGCTTTTGACTCTACCAGAGCTAGACACCCATGTTCTCCTGGTTTGGGGCATGATGAGTTATCGGCTCGGCCACCCGCCCTCCCTGTAAAGTCTGATATATAAATTTATTAGATTATGAAGAGTTATGTATGGCTACATTAGACACAATATTTTCAGCAACTGTTAAAGGAGTATAATTAAAAGTCATCATTCATTATTTATTAACATGTTGTTTATAAACGTGCTATCAGATCAAAAACTTTATGGTTTTTTATCATTCACTTTAAAGTCATGTTAAAACATGATAGATGTGGAAGAGAAGCTTAATAACATGTCTCATGTCTCAAAGTCATGCTAAAATATGACATAAGCTGAAGAAAAAAAAATAACAACTTCATGTCGTATTTCCTTCAAGACAAGGTCATATGAAATGACAACAAAAAAGAATACAAACCTGATCCCCTCCACCCATGCCAGAGTTCCCTAATTCCCCATCCTGTTCGTCTTGTTCTTCCTCATCAATTGTAGAAGGCATCGCAAAGTTGGTTTCGTTCACATTTTCCTGGTCAAGGTCATGAATACCAACAAGCAGGCTGTAGTCCATCAGGTGAAGGCTACTTAAGAACTGAAATGATTGTATCACATTATCTCATTGAATGAATCACAATTTTATATTGAGACAACTTTGTGAAAAAGACAATTCCACAATATGATAAATGAGTGAAATATATGATGTATGTTCAAATGAAACTTATTCCAGTGCCTTTATTACAAACATATGTAAGGTACATCAGCAGGTGTGATAGAATTAAATAAATCAACTGTGCTGAAGTTGGATGTGTTGGGCTGAAAGGCCCAAATATCAAAGTTATACTGCAAACCACAACACAACACAGACATGCCCACTTAACATCCTTTTAAGGGCGGATGACGAAGAGGTGTACTCCTTTAGTCACCGGGTGAACGTAAGCAAGCAAATAAAACAATTGTTACGAAGCAAGTAATCACCAGGGTTCTTTAGAAAAAGTTGCCACATCTATTTAGACATGACTCCCACTAATTGAGTGGACGGCAGATGCTGTCAGAGAAAAATAACTTTGGTTGCTCATTGAACTATTTTGTCACAGAGACCATGACATCTACATCAGAGTCGCATCGTTGTTCCTTTAAAGATTTTTTAAGGGTCTGAAACAAACGAAAGTCACATGGTGACAGATTGAAGCTGTAGGCTGGGTGTTGCAGAACTTCTCACTGTTTTCTTGGTAATGCTTCCTGCACAATGTTCACAACATGAGGACAAGCATTGTCACGCAACAGAGCCATATCATGCAAAAGCATGACAGGTCTCTTTAATAGCTCATGCACATGCTCCTCAAACTAGTGGTGCATCCTTTCTTCATTAGATGGATCCCTGCAGCACTGTTTCATAGGAAGGTGATACTCATATGTGGACGTTGGTCATCCGTGCCAACATCCATTTGTCCAGGTCTGCCACAAGAATCACCATTGTCACCAGGAGCCGAAGAAGGAAAACACGACAAGGTAAGCGTGGTGGCGTTAAACTGTCGGTGTGAGAGGCTAGGCCTAAGTATGTGCATGTTACATATTGGAATTGTGGGTCCACAAATCAACGACGGCCCATTCTTGATAAGCTACTGTGCGGTGCCGATATAATGGTTTTGCAAGAAACTCTTCTTGGTGACAGGACAGTAAGTACTCCTAGATTTCATTGTTTCTACAATAGGCGACACCTTGGGCAGGCCATCCTTGTGCGCAACAATATGGTGGCAGCTGAGGTTGATATGTCTGCGTTGGACAATGCAGAATTGCAGGTACATGCGGTTAGGGTGCAGACCCCAGTTTATTTCATGATTGTAAATGTGTATGCCTGTAATTGGAAGGTGAACACACAACAATGGCAGAATCTCTTCGAGTTCGATGAAGAGAATGTCATTTTCTGCGGAGACTTTAATGCTAGAGGAAACCAGTGGGGTAACATCATAACCAACAAGCAGGGAGAAGACCTAGAGAATGCACTAGTGTCAGTCGATTTAGTGTGCTTGAATGATGGAAGGGCAACAAGAATGGCCACCCAAACAGGGGACTCTGATAGTGTCATAGACCTTGCACTGGTGTCTTCCACCTTCGCACCGGTTTGCAGGTGTAGTGTACTGGGGTTCCACAGAAGTGATCACTATCCATGTGTCCTTCTAATTGAGAAAAGCAGAAATAGAGGCCAGAAAAGAAAGCTCCACATATTTCACTACGAAAAAACAGACCAGGATGTCTTTAGCAAAATCAGACATAGGAAACAGAGTGCCCCTCGTAGAAGGCAGGAGAGATGGACGCAGCCACCCTGGTGGAATGTATAAGTCGAGGAAGCCTGGCTGAGCAAGAGACAAACGGCCAAGACATGGCAGAAAGCCAGAAAGAATGGAAGAACACAACCTGAGCTCTTGAAGCTTCTGAAAGTAGAGGTCGATCAAAAAATTATGCACTTTAAACTATGTGCTAAGCAGGCTAAGGATGCTAAATGGGATGACTTCTGTACAAAAGTGTGCTCAGAAAAATCGCTAGCCACATTCTGGCGCCTTCATCAGAGCATGAATGGCACAACATGACACAGGGGCATACCAGACTTTCAGAGCACAGGGAAGGCCCTGCTTGCCCGCTACATTGAGCAGACAGACCAAAGAAATGAGGCTGTAAGAATGAGAATACGGGGATCGCTGTCAAAATTGTGTAAGGATGTAGTGCTGGAAGAAGATCTCACAATCACAACTGATACCATTTGCAGGACACTTAAAAGGTCACATAACACTGCTCCTGGTCCAGATGGTGATGGTACGATGACATAGGCGATTTAGCTGACGACGACTTGACAAAACTGGCCAATGAGTTTAATGCCAGCATTCGGAGTGGCCAGATTAAGGAGGAGTGGCTGCACAGCTGCTTACTACCGCTACCGAAGCCAAACAAGGACCATTCTCAGATCAGTGCCTACAGAATCATCACAATGCAGAACACTGTGGGCAAGCTGCTGGAGAAAATAGTTGCCCGTGTCCTCACCTGTCACCTTGAAAAGAAACGCACATTCCCACCAAAACTTCGAGGTTATATATATAACAAAGAGACATGGCTCAATGCGGCAGTCTTTGCCTATGACGTCTTCAAAGGCTTCCACAGACGAGAGTAGACAGGGTACCATTTGAATACTTCATGCATATGCTCCTCAAACTGGCGGTGCACCCCTTCCTCATTAGATGGATCGCTGTGGCACTGTTTCAGAGGAAGGTGATACTCAGATTTGGAAGTTGGTCTTCCGAGCCAACATCCATTTGTTCAGGGCTGCCACAAGGCTCACCATTGTCACCAGTTCTATTTAACGTGTACACAATAATGATCACGGAACAACAGCTGGATGGGAGGGGAAGAACTATGACTTTTGCAGATGATATTCTGGTATATCGACAGGGAAGAGACAAACGGGGAATCGCCTCCACAATGCAAGATGAACTTTATCGCATTTCTTCTTGGTGTGGGGTTTCAGGTGCCTTGGTTAGTCCTAATAAAGCATCAGTTTCATGGTTCTCCCTTAACAATTAAAATCGTTAATGCGACCACACCGGTAGTACGAATGGGAGCTGATGAGGTGACCAGGGACAAGTTGATGACATACCTCGGAGTTAAGTTTGATCACAGCCTGTGTTTTCGGGACCACGTCGACCATGTGATAACAAAATCCCGCAAAGGATTAGCCGTCTTGAAGGTCATGGCAGCTGCCAACATCGAGCAGAGGCTACTTACTCTTCTGTTCCAGGGATTAGTCCTCGCACCAATCGAGTATGCCCTGGCAATTCTTAGTGTTAGTACGACTCAAATTGATAGGCTGGAGAAAATACAAAATGAAGTCATGCGCATTATCTTGGGATGTACAAGGATCACTTCCTGTGTAGCAATGATGTATCGTCTTGACTTTCCAACCATGGATGACAGAATCAAGGTCTGGAGAGCACGAGCATACCTGAAGATTAGTACAGGTAAGGAGCATCCATTGCATCACATGCTCAACACAGGGAAAGGTGCCTGGCTAAAAAGAGGCAAATCATGGGTGGGCCGAGCAGAAGATGTCATCAAACAGGTCTGTGGGCTTACCAATATCAGCGTTGGTGAGGAGTGGATTTAGGTGCCTACATCATTCAAGGGGACTTTCTTGTGTATTGTCACACTCGACAGGAAAAGTATGGAGCAGAACCCGGTCGTGGTTAATGCTGAGGTCAACGGTCTCATCTTCAATAACACCAATGATGCAGTCATTTATACAGATGGATCTGTAAGACAACACCAAAGAAGTGCATGGGCATTTACAGTACGCTCGGCAGGCAGAATAGTCTACGAAGACAGTGGTGCATACGTCATGACAAGTAGCATGACAATGGAGGTGATGGCAGTGACCAATGCATTCAAATGGTTAGAGTCACAAGACTACACCCACGCATGTATACTGAGTGATTCGATGAGCATGATAAAAAAAGTGGAGGCGGGCTCAGTACGCATGCAAGGGGTAGAGTCGTTGCAGAAATCCAAAATACGTAAGGTCACCTTTGTCTATGTCCCTGGACATGTGGGAGTACGGGGAAATGAAAGAGCGGACAGGTTGGCTAGTTAGGCTGTCATTGAGGACGGGCAACCAATGGATTGGGCGGACATCATCAATGCCCTCCGAGATGTGGGAAGAGCACAGGACTTCGACAAACACAGATCCACGTCACTTCTTCGGATGATGGAAATGGGAGTTAAGATGGGCACAGCCAGAAATGAGAAACTTGGTGGCCGTGTAAGAAGACTTATCAACCAACATAGAACTCAAGTCGTCAGTCACTGGACACTGAGGGAATTGCTGAGGAGGGGATCTGAGCACCTATGGACATGTTCGGAGAGCAATGATGATGACCTGCATATAACTCAATGTAGGTTTCATTTGAACACACATCATATTATTATTCCCCATTGAGACAAAAGTGAATTTAGATAACAACTTTGCAGTGTGATAACTGTATGAAACAGACCACAATTCTATATGGAGATAACTGTGTGAAACAAATCATAATTCCATATTGAGATAACACATAAACAGACAACTCTACATGGCTGATGTTACATTCCAAGACAATAAAAGCATTGCTTTTATTTCAGCTACAAACACTTTGGCACATTCAACCATGGCACTAAAATTCCTTGAATCTTAGAAATGCTCACTCATTAATTGTTCAGTTCTCCCCAAATAAAAAAATCATTTCCTGACCTTAATATACATCTCAAGATCTAAAACCTTCACACTAGTTGTCTTAAGTCCAGTATGACAGTCTTTCTAATGCTCTCAGTCTGGAGAAACTTATTCTTTCAATAAATTTCCTTGCAATCAGGGCATCCCCATACCCACTTGTCCCAGCATTTCTCGAGAGGTATGCAGACTAATTGTTCCTGTAAGGTGTTGATTGTCCATACATCTGCTTCTCCCATTAAGCCCACCAGATTAACCAGACCTCTTTTCCAACTTTAGACTAATCAGTCTCTCGATATATACATCGCTGTACCATCCATCATACTCTTTCAAACCAGTATAGCATATATGAACAAGAAGAAAAACACAATAAAAAACTGGATGTTTAAGATCAAAATGAAGGAGAACTGTTGATTGAATAAGAAAGCATAAGGGAAAGATGGACAGAATACATTAAAGATCTTTACATTGATTAACGAACAGAAGTAAATATTAAGGATAATGGAGAAGGACCAGAAATACTCAGAGAAGAAATGGAAGACGCCTTGTGCAATGAAAGCAGGAAATGTTCCTGGATCAGATAATATAACTAAAGAAGAGAATGAAGCCATGGGTGATTTTGGAATAGAAATAATAATAAAAATATTGAATGATATCTACAACAGCAGATATATACCTCATATCAATATTTATAGCCCTACCAAAGAAATCTGGTGAGATGATCATCGCACAATAAGTCTTATGAGTCACATGACTAAGATATTACAAAGAATCATCATGCGAAGAGCGCGAAACAATATCAGTCCAGATATTAGCGACGAACAGTGTGGTTTTGTTGGAGGTAAAGGAATGAGTAATGCCATATATATTATAAGATCTTTAGTAGAAAGAGCCATAGAGGTGAAAACAGATCTATACCTATGTTTCATAGATTATACCAAAGCATTTGGCAAAGTAAGGCACCAAGAAATAATAAAAATTTTAGAAAGCATAAATGTAGACAGCAAAGATCTAAGAATAATAAAGAACATGTACTGGCAACAAACAGCAGCCATAAGAACTGGAAACCAATTGGGAATGTTTCAACAAATAAAACAAGGTGTTAGACAAAATTGTGTGCTGTCACCAGATTTGTTTAATATTTATAGTGAGATTATTTTAAGATCCATCAGGGGCATGCCTGGAATAACAATTGTAGGTCATAATATAAATAATCTAAGGTATGCTGATGATACAGTCTTAATCGCTAAGAGTGAAAATGAGTTACAAGAAATGTTGGACATTATAGTGAAAGAAAGCAAAAATAAAGGACTCAGCCTTAATAGCAAAAAGACAGAAGTAATGGTAACAACAAAGAAAAAGACATCATATCAGTGCAAAATAAAGACAAGTGCAACAATATTAAAACAGGTAAATGAATTTAAATATTTGGGAACTTTGTTAACCTCAGACAGAAGATGTACAAAAGAGGTGAGATGCAGAATGACTCAGGCAAAAGCAATTTTAAATATCTGGGTAGCACGTTAACACAAGACAATAACCAAGAGACAGATGTAGATATAAGGTGTAACAAAGCATGCCAAGTTATTGGCAAAGTATCAACACTATTGAAAAACAAAGCAATAACTACAGAAGCAAAAAAGGGCAATATACAAATCAATTTTTCTACCAACTCTGTGCTATCAGTGCCAAAATTGGACGCTGGACTCTAGAACAATAAGAAAGATAACGACCACCGAAATGAAATGTGTCAGAAGAATGACAGGAAACAGCTTAAAGGACAGAGTAAGAAACTCGAAATTGAACCAGCCATCAAATACATAAAGAAACAACAGATAAATTGGTTCGCCCACATAACAAGACAAAAGAACTAACGATGACTCAAAGAGCCATAAACAAACGCTACGAAAATGCCAGATAAGAGGAAGACCGAGAAAGAGATGGATAAAGGGAATACTAGAGTCACTAGGAGGAATAACACCAGAAGAGACCAACAGGGGAGCAAAGAATCGCAGATTGTATCTCCCCTCAACGCCAACGGTGGAAGGATAGAAGAAGAAGAAGAAATGAATTTAAATATTTGGTAAGTTTGTTAACCTCAGACGGAAGATGTACAAAAGAGGTGAGATGCAGAATGGCTCAGGCAAAAGCAGCTTTCCAAAATATGATGAAGATACTATGCAATCCATTTTTGACAATAGAAACAAGAAAAAGAGTTCTTAAATGTTATGTAGAGCCAGTCTTAACATAAGAATGTGCATTATGGACAATAGGACAACACAAGAAAATCACTGGAGTCTATAGAAATGCGGTTTTACAGAAGAATGTTGAGAATACCATGGACAGCTAAGAGGAGTAATGAAAATGTTCTGAAAGAGGTGAAAGCAAAAAGAGAGTTAATTTCCAATATTACGAAGAAACAATCATCATTTTTTGGCCATATAATGAGAAGAGAACAACTGGAAAAATTGAGGAACGAAGAGATAGAGGGAAGCAAAGAGAAAAAATACCAGAATGTCAAAAGGTCAACAATCATCAGAATGGCAGAAGATCAACAACAGAAATGATAAATAACTATCGAGATCAAAAGTTGTGGAGAGACATGATCACCTATGCCAGCAGGCCCGGTACTTGATGATGATGATAACATATTCACACAACATTACTAAAGGCGTGAGAACTTTGAATTTTTACCTCCTGATGATGGAGTTACCCTATTGGATTTATAACAGTATAAATTAGCTTGTTTAATAAACTTATCATCTATCATCGCATGCACTCATTCCTACTACTTTCATTACTTTTATTCCAAATCCTAGGAACACCGCTTAATTTCTGCAGTGACATCATTAATTAGGTAGTTACTTCAGTGCAATAAACTGTCCAAGGTCAATGTGAATACTTCCATTATTTACAATTTAGCCTTTCAACACATTGTCATATGATGTGCAAATTATCATGCTACTTTAGTCTAATAAGAAATCACAGTATTCTGGGGGAAAAAAATTAGCAGAAATTATTTTTACTAAACTCAAAACTACTTCAAGTGTAAATGCATGCAAACCATGCAGTCACATTTCTCTAATACCAACAAGATGTACCTACATCAACATCACTTTGAAGAATGTCAAGTAATTTTTTCCTTTGATCTGGCCCAATCTGGATCTTAGCACCATCATTGAGGAAATCATTGTCTTTGAAAGTGGGAAGCTCTTTCAACTAAAAACAGAAAAATGCAAACCAATGTAATGAGACAACACTACAATGGATAAGTTCATTATATTTTCCATTAAAAAACAAACAGAAATGAAAGGATACAAATCATAGCATTCTCTATGAGGAATACAGTCTTGACTTACTGACTTAATGTCTTGCAGCTCTTCATGGAGCAAAGGGCTGCAGCCACACTCTGTCAATAGATTTGGTTTTGTGCTATCTTCTCCAACTGAGTTCACATCCATCCTGCAGCCTTTGCTTCTGTTTCAATGGTTATTCTCCAGGTTCATTTGGGTCTTCCAACTTTACTAGCTCCTTGTGGTTTCCAGTTCATTGACTGTCTTGCAATATTGCTTGGTGGTCTTTGCAGCAATTGGTCAGTCCATCCCCATTTCCTTTTCATGATCTCCGTTCCTACTGGTATCTGGCCAGCTCTTTCCCACAGGTTTTCATTTGTAATTTTATTTGGCTATCTAATATTAAGAAGAGGTACCACAGTGGTAATGTCCATATTTTTTCATGAAAATCAGCACATTTATATGTCTATGTGATCTGTACCACTATACTTTTCTTTGCTGCTTATACATTAACATGTTGCCACCATCGTTTAAATTCCATTTATCATAAAATATGTATTTATATGAAGGTTGAACATGTAATTGAATCCATGTCTCTTCTTTCCAATCATATTTATATGTTCAAATATTACTTGAACAATTTAACTTTAAAGATTTTTGCTAAACAACTGCATAGCTGAAGGTAACTGAGATGATATTTACTAGACTAGCAGATGTACTAAGATGCTAACTGTTGTCCATGCATAATATCCGTTGTAAAAAATGTGAATTAATAGTCTTGATCCTTCTTGCGCAGTTAGACATCGCATAGGGCTTGTAGTGTTTTGTGCCACCCATCTCTATTCTGGGCGAGATGTTTGATCTTATCTAATGAGCATATACCTGTCAACTTTGCTTCTCTTATAAATGTTCCTTTTAGTATCTCTGTAGGTCTTCCTCTTTCTCTGTATCATGTCTCAAAGAACAGTCTGTTTTGGAATTCTCTTGTTGTCTCTTCTCAGCACATGTTCAACATATGTCCATCTTCTTTCCTTAATTGCAGAAGAGATCTTTGGTTGCATGGCCATTTCTCTTATTTCAATATTATCTTGAATTCATTCTATTGTACACAGAGTATTTTTCTTAGACATTTTTTGTCTTCAAAAGTGTTTAGTTGTTTCTCAATCTTAATGTTTTTCAGCTTTCACAATCATAGGTAAGTGTTGATAATACATATGAGTTGAATATTCTAAGTTTGGTTTTCTTGCAGTACAATATTTTTGAATTCCATATTTTGTCCAGGTTTTAAAAATTCATTGCTGCTTTTTGCTATCCTGCTTGTGATCTCTTTCTTTGTTTCACCTTCTTGCATTGGTAATGCTACCAAGATTTATATAGTGGTATGCTCTTTCAAATGCCTGGAGATTGAGATATATATAATTCCATCTCGGGTATTGTTATTTAAAATTTTTTTTTTTTTTTTCCCTGCTGATTTCAAATCATATTTTTTCCGCCATGGACGATAAGGTATCTGTGATACTTAGGTGCATCATATCATCTACAAAATCGAGATCTCCCAAGTAATTCTTGTCATACCATTATTACCGTTGCAACATTTACTCATTATGTAATAAATGGTAGTTCCAATTATTAGCTTATGCCTATATCCAGCCCTTTATATAGTATACAATAGCAGTTATCATGCAACCTCATTAGCAGTTACATGATTCTACATAGTATCCATACAGATCTATAATGATACATAGGGCAATACAACATACAATCACATTGCTTATTGTATTATTAAACAGGGCCACCTACTGGTAGCTTCCTACCCACACCACCCTGAAGATGGATTGGATATTTTATTTTTACATACTAAACAAATTCCTGGCAAATAAATAAAACAGCTTAGACCTTCTGAAGAATTTTATTTACTGTAAAAATTGTTTGTGTGTGAGTGTGTGGGTGGCAGCATTGGGGGGGGGGGGGGGGGAGAGAGGTGATAAACAGCAGCTAACTTTCATATTAATTATTAAACAGGAAACAAAATGTTTAGATAATGATCCAGGAAAGAATTAGCTTCTTAAAATCCTTGGAATTACTTTCCTTGGAAAACTACTCTTCACTGCCCTACCTTAAATAAGCAGTATTTAATAGTTGTGATAATAACAAAAAATCATGAATAAGATCTGACGTCTCACTCTTTTAAGCACCAGGTAGTTAACACTTATTATGCCCCTTTGGAAATATTAAATCTTTCAAACAATTTGAATAGTTGCAACAATAAATTTTATTAACAAAAATATTAATGAACTTTACCAACATAGAAGAAAGGAAGAAGTAGAAGATATGTTAATAAAAGATATGTATTTACACATTATTCAGTATCATGATATAAACAAATTTCATTGACAACACATGCTGTAATTTTTAATGTTCCTAATTTCCTCAGACTATCATTAAACATTGTTCTGAAAGAGGCCAAAGCAAAGAGAATGCAAATCTCCAATATTTGGAAGAAACAATCATCATTTTTTGGCCATGTAATTTGAAGGGAACAGCTGGAATATACTGTAACAACTGGAAAAATCGAGGAATGAAGCGATAGAATGGCTTGGCAGAAGGTAAACAAAAGAAATGATAAATAACTGTCGAGATCGAAAGTTGTGAAGAGACAAGACTACCTATGCCAGCAGGCACGGCACTTGATGATGATGATAATAATAATTAAACAGAAAATTTACTTAAATAAAATTTAATATGTTCTAAGAGTGATATTAC
Organism: Megaustenia siamemsis; assembly: GCA_032433765.1. Lineage (NCBI taxonomy): Eukaryota > Metazoa > Mollusca > Gastropoda > Stylommatophora > Ariophantidae > Megaustenia > Megaustenia siamemsis. Next base: position 30,826,668 of record JAVIAB010000092.1, on the reverse strand, counting down.
TTATGTTATGGTCATCATCACTGCACTCTTGACACACCCCTAGGTGCTTCAAATTTTTCTTTAAAGGACATAAAAGTAAAAAGTAAAGTACCCCCCGTCACGCCAAGTGGCGTATAGGGAAATATGGTGTTAGTGACCCTATATTTTACAGACCTTCAGCACATGATTTTTTGGGGTAATGTGGTCGGTATTACGCCCGTGCTGCTTTTACTTTCCCAGAAAAAATCCGGTACCCATTTAAGGCTGGGTGAACCCGGAGCCGTCGGTTGGGATCGAACCCTACCCCTTGTCCGTAGTAGTCCAGTTCACTAACCACTGAGCTATCGCGGCTCCTACTAATTTTTAGGGAATTAGTAAAACCCAGGTGTCCTCGCCAGGATTACGAACCCCGGCTGTTGCCGTGGTAAGCCAACCGCCTATCGATTGCGCTAACCGGACACCCTTTAAAGGACATAACTTTTGTAAATGTAGGTGGGAACATGATATGGTTTAATATGATGATATATATGTGTGTGTGTGTGTGTGTGTGTTTGTGTTGTGTAATAATTTACATCATGGCAAAGGTCAAAGAACATAACCTCTATAAATGGAGTGTCTAAATTGCCCAAGGATTTCATAAACAGCCTGATTTGCTTCCAGTAATAAAGTAAAAATGCTAACGGCACTAACAGAAGAAGGGATAAAACAGAAAATAAATTGATTTCTCAGGCTAGAACAAAGTCAATTCAGTAGCAAGCATTTGATGCAAGTCTTGCGCTGTAATAAAGAAACCATGTAAATTCATTGATGTAAGTCATGGACATTAAGCAAACAATATGAAAGATCACTTGCAGTATAGAAAAGATCTGTGCACCATTGACAATTAGAAATGAAAGGAACAAATATTACAAGAAAAATAAAACATACAAATAAATTACATTTCTTCTATTTACAGAATGAAGCAGAAAACAAGAAGGAAGGTCTAAAAGTCTAGTAAAAGTTGGTGTGATCAAATGCAAGGGGACATAGGAACTCTGAGAGAAAAAAATAGAAATGGAATTAAAGCAAAGAAATATTGTATGATAAATGAGGGCCAAGACACCCATTTGGTAATTGAGCTGACCCACAGCCAAAGAGAAAAGAAATATAAAAAAAAAACATTTTGTAAGAAATTGTTCATCAACACTACAGGACAGTTCACACAATAAGAATAAACATATTATGACCTATGAGCAGCTGCACAGCTTAACATTTTACTGCTGAATAACATGTTGATTTATACACAAATTGAAGCCACTATTTACTAACTCACTGCTAAATTAGATCATTATTTTCTTAATTAATTAATTTAATAGAAAAAAAAAACCAATGGCAAAAAGCAATTTTAATGCCATGAAAAATATACTAACATCAAAACAAAAAACACCAGGGCAACTAAAACCAAGAGTAGCAAAATGTTATATCTTCTCAACATTCCTCTATGGTGCAGAACCATTGACATTAAACACGAAAACAGAACAAAAAATTGAAGCCTTTGAAATGTGAATTTATAGAAGAATTGGATGGAAAGAAAAGAAAACAAATGATGAAGTCTTACAATAACTAAAAATGAAAAGAGAACTACAAAACACAATCCAAAAAAGACAAGTGATATTTTTGGGGCATGTTAAAAGACACAGCAGCCTACTAAATGTAATCTTGGAAGGGAAAATACAAAATAAAAAAGGCAGACCAAGACTAACATATACTGTAACATCTAAAGATGGACAAGTCAGCCTATAGCATCCTGCACTATCACAGCAAGAAACAGTGCGGAATGGCGCTCCATGGTAGTCAACCTTCGATGCGGAGACAGCACTCAATGATGAACACCAAAAAATATATAAGTATTGCCATATATTAAAGTGCTATCATAAGTAAATATATAAAGACAAATGCATTTCACAAAAATAGAACCATCTGCAAATGACCAGCATTAATGCAATAGGAAAATTGATATAATGATATGCAATCAGTAATACTTACCCTTTCTTTGTCGCTAGCACTTCTGTCAACAGTTGATCCCTGAAGAAATATAATAAGATATATGAAGTTATCATATGAATAATGTAAAAACTATACTATTCAAGTATACGCTGTCAATTTTTATATGTAAAAATATGCAAAAAAAAAATTATAAAATAAAAATGTTGCACTGATTATCAAACCAAATATTTATAATGAATAATCAACAACAGAAAAAAATATGGACCAAAGCAGGATCGAACCCGTACTCATTTCGGGAGATACTTGTCTTAACAGGAAATAATACAGATTTTGAGTACAGGTTCGATCCTGCTTTGGTCCATATTTTTTACTGTTGTTGATTATTTGTCAATTTTTTCGAGTGCTGTAAACATACCGCTTCCTCTGAATTGGAATCACTGATTATCGCCTCGGAAGTTTCCCTCTATAATAATATTCATTTATATTATTTGTCTCCAAATATTTATAATCCCTGCTGGCATGTTATACGCTGTATTATTTTGATAACATTTTTGTCATACGAGTTAAGTATTTCTTTTATCACTTACATTTATCAATGAAACCTTAATAATTATTGTTGCAATAATTGTAAAATGGTACCAAAGTCTGGTTGATAAATTTAATGGACAAAAAAATATATCATAAATATGTGACAAAAATGTCTTTATCATTTAAGGAGGTTCTAATATTCTTTCACAGAAAACAAGAAAGAAAAATATGAATTAAATTCAGTCCATGACAAACTAAAGATGGTATCAAACCAGAAGGAAACCGGGTGGTAAGGCTTGGCAAATACTCACATTCAACAGATGATAAAATATAGAATACCCTCAGCTCAAAGGATGTATATTATTTGTTCATCCCCTCTGTTCTATGGGCATATATATATATATATATATATATATCTGTTTCACAGTGAGAAAGAAATACTGCCAACATTAGAGAAATTTCAACTAACTTCATTGTCTTCAAATTATTGCAGACTAGATGTCAATCGGAGTGAAGAAGATAAGCCACTGCGACTGGTAACATGTAGGTATCAAACATGGTGGTAAAGTTGTAGCTATTTCAGATGTGTTGTCAACACATTAAGGTTTGGCTTAAAACCCTTTGAACTTTTTTTAAAACTTAGGAACTGAAAAAATATTAAGAAAATTTGCATAGTGTGGTTTTAGTATCCTTGGTAACCTGGCCAGAGTGCATTCATATCTTTACCAGCATACTTGTTTTGGTTTTTCTAACATGGCTAGAAAGCAAAATCATTTTGACAAAGAATTGATGGAGTTTATTTTGAAGAGTGATAGTGAAGATGAACTTGAAATGTGTAGTTCTGTGAGTGAAAAAGATGATTCAATGGTGACTACCTAGCCATCAACATTGACTGGAGAGACAGGTGCAGGATAAAAAATGTTGAGGGCCCATCATCATCAAAATCTGAGTTGAACATTGACAATGAAATCCAACAGACATTTGAACTAATTTCTGGGTCTTCCAATGATACGAGGCCAGTTGTCCATTCTCTGGACAACTCCAGTTCAGGCTGTTATGCTGATGTGAATTAAAACAGTTCAGAGCTTGATTTTTTTCTGTTGTTTAAGGAATTGTTTTGATGGCACTTATATAGAGTGAAAAAAAATACTTTTCTATGGCTACAAGCACCATATCAGGTTGATCTATTTCCTTCTTTAGTTTCTTTCCTTGGTCACAGAGTGACAAAGCAATCAGTGGCAATTACATCTTGTGTTGTCTTCTAGGCAACAACAAAGCTCTTTCTCTCTATTTAGTTGACTGTCCTTTGGAGTTATTGTTCAATGCTCCAGAGAAAATGTGTAGCCTTGATGTACAGGTTGGGTGAACCACACCATGTTAGTTAGAGAATCTTTTTGGAAGTTGACACTCTGACCAACAATTCTTATAAAATGAGATTTGAATGATGTTAATCAATGCCTTTTTCTGCTTTTCATAACATACAAACCTTGAGATCATATTTTTTGTGCACAGAGAGACGGGGGCTGAATACATTACGCATAACAACAATATATGTTTCCACATCATTAACAGTAATCCTGTACATAGCCAGGTACTGTGGGAGTAAAGTTTGTGCATGGCACTCAACAATATACTGAAATGAAAAAAAGAAAAAGCAATATAGATTAGAATACCTAATTGGAACAATCAACATGTGAGAAAATTTTATGTCTTTAATATAAGCTTCATAAGTTTGTAAGAACTAAAAATATATAAAATTATCACTTTATGTAATTGTTACTCAACCTTTGTGTCATGAAGGGTTAATGTGTTTGCCCTGGGTATTCTATAATTAATATCTTTTTTTTTTTTTCAAAGAAAATGTATTTCACTAAATATAAAATCTATAAATAAATTCCTTTCAAAGAAAAGGTATTTCACTAAGTATAAAATCTAACAGGAATATTAATTTTTTTCCATATCCTTTTACATCAAAGAAGATACAAGTTCTAGCTTAAACCACTTTCATTTAATGCCACAGTAGACATTTCTTGATGCTGCTGTAGTAATTCATTGACGCTGCCATTTCACTTTACTCTGTGCCTGCTTTGATCTGCTTTTGCTGTCATTTTCTTATGTATCCTTTATTTTTATAATCATAGAGGCATTCTTTCTAGTTATGAAAATCATTTTATGTGTTGTAAAAAGAATACCTCCCGTGTGTTACCGGAGCCTCATTATGTGGGAAGTAATGAATAGTGACACTGTGACCTTCCAGGCATGTCGTAAGAAGCGACTAAGGGGATTGATCAATGGCTTTCATTGTAAAAAGTATTGTTATGGAAACAGAACCATAGATTTTAGAAGCAGTGATCTCTGCAATATGTACCATTTTGGCATGCAAGGTTTCTGCTTTTGAGATTGTAGTTCTGCCCTATGTGCCGTCTTCGGCTCAAAAGGACAATAGATAGATAGAAAAAGAATATTAATATTATAAGAGTCTTCCATTTCTTCTTCAATTATCTTGACATAAGCACTTGTGTTGTCTGCAGGGAAGCTGTGTTACTTATGCCATTTGGTCCAACACATTTAACTTCATTACAATAAATTTGTTCATCTTCGCATTTTGATCCCCACTCTGTCAGGTTAGTCTGCTTCCAAGACCACCATGATGAGATGAGAGTAGTCTCGGTTCATTTTGGTTTGCTGTTACTGACTTAAATTAACAGTTGCACTGTGCTGGACCCAGAGGCTGAGAAAATTGTTACAATTTTTAGTATAATTCTATGAATTTCTGTCAACAAGGTCATTCCACAACCATTATGAACAATTTTGAAAAAAAAAATTACACAATGATTAAAATGTTCAACTACTGAACTTTAAAAACCAATGTTAATATTATTTTTTGTAAATATAAAATATCTCCTCATAATACCCACCTTACCATCTCTAGCCTTAAGTCCCTCTCTAATTATGCTTCAGGGTTGATATTTTATAGAGTGCTTTTCTTAAGTAGTCAGGGAAATGTTCCTATTGATTTTATACTTTGATATTCATTCTCTTTTAATTATATTTTATTTATTTATCTGGCAGGTGGTAGGTATTGTTCATTGCACTATTCTTCTTTTCAGGAAACTTCCTTCATTTTCTACTGTTTAATTTGCTTCTTCATTTTCGTGGTCTTTAGAATTTCTCTGCCTTCATGCAGATATAAAAATATAAATATTATATAGCAGATGACAGTAAGAATTCATGTAGACAGTTACAATAACTTGCTGGTTAAATACACTACATGTCAGTTGGTCTCCAAACTCCAGAAAACTTCCTAAAGCTCTCAACTGTTAAAAGTCACAAAATCCAAACGTGACCCCGAAGGGAAAAACAGAAAAAGGAAACTGATGAAAAAGTAATAAAGATATCTTGCTAACAATAATGACTCATCCTTGGGTGAAGAAAAATTATTATCATGACATTATCATACACTGCAAAATTTTTTTAAATACATATACGTTGTGATAAAAATGCTACTTAGATAAATGTTATTTAAAGAACATTAAATTGTTCAACGATATTTATCGTAACATACAATGTTATTCTCTTCATTTTTAAAAGACTTTGTTTACTTCCTTTCACAAAATTTGTAATTAATTATTTAAGGCCAATGCTCATAAGTGTGCTGAGTTTGTATATTAATCTACATCAATCTTCTGTCTATACATGGTCATCTTCTATATCCAATTTTCCGACCTTGTGTGTATGGGCCACTCTGTGATCAGTATGACAGGTTGACAAATGCAAGAAATCTGAGAAACTTATCCGTGTCAAATTTTGCACGACGCTTGACATATCTGCTACTACATACCCCAAAATGCTTCTTCATGCCTCAAACAAACATTCTTTAGGTTAAACACAGGTTACATCCTGTATGTACATTTCAAGACTACTTAACTCTTTTTATCGACCCAACGGAAGAGATTTCAGAGACAACATTTTTCACCGTTTTAAGAATCAAGCTACATATTTATACTTATCTAACATATAACATATTATATATGAATTTTTAGATAATTGAACAAGGTATTAGATTTCATCAATATCAAGATGATACAAGATGTGTAAAAAGAATATGGTTTCATGACACTATTCAAATTGAGTGTGGCGCACTATGCGGCGAAACATACGCTGCCGAAATCGGCATGGCGCACAGTGCGGCGAAACATACGGAAAGATTTAAGTGCCAAGAGCTTGTGGCTGATTTTTGCTGCAACGTGATTCATGTTGAGGCTTTTTGTTTGGATCTTCCAACAGACTTCATAACTGATTCCAACCATATGAGAGAACTGACCTACCACCTTACTTACTTGGCATACCTCAGAAATACTACAAAGATCTTTACAGTGAATGAGTTAAAATAATGACAAAAATGTCACTAATAAATTTCCCTCATGATGTGTCATACAAACAAATACAATATCTACCTGGTGGTATTGTTTAAGGATGTGGTGCATCATTTCCACTTCCTCTGAGACTAAAGTTTTGATAAAAAATTTTTTGTCCCTGGACATGAGCATGCGGGCCCCACTTTTGCCTGGAGAATCACAGGGTACTGGTTGCTGCTTAGTTAGTGAATGCTATGAGAGACAATAATATTGCAAGTGAGGAAAATAGTATTTTTATTACTACATATATTAGAACATGATTGTTTGTGTGTTAATCAGCAATCATTTAATTACAACATGGAACAGAACATGACTGTTTATCAATCAATCAACTAAATTTGCAGGATCACATAATAGAGTACCATCATGTTAGTACTGTCTGACTATATATATATATATCTTGTTTATTATGTTATGGACAAATACCATTTTAAAAATTGCCCAAATAAAAATGGTTATCAATACAAAACCAACAAATTCTTACATCTAGAACATCCTGAGGGAACAATTATTCTTCTATGTTCACTAGACAACTACTCTTCTTCATCATCTGTCACTTAGATATTAAATGGGCACAGACATATTGTGTTGTGGTTTAGAGCAAGCTCCTGCTTCTCCACCTTTCAACTCCTGTATCTGTCTTCAGATTGACATTTTCTTGGTTTGCCTTTCTTCTTTGATCTCTTATTGTCTGCCTCGACTGGTTAGTTCTTTTTTTCAGGTCCAGCATAAAAAAAGCTTAGTGAGGTTTTGATCAGTTCTGGTTTACTGATCCTGATGCAGGTAGCTAACTGTCTATGAGCCACTGACTACTTTCATCTCAAGTGCTGCTAGGTGTCTGGGCCTTTGAGAGATCAATATTTTTTTTCAATGTTTCTTTCAACATTTTATACTACATAATGCAGTTACGTTATGTACTATGTCAGGTCATATGGTCTACAAATTATGCTGTTTAACTTCTTCAAAGTTAAATCATCTCTATGATATTTTTCTTTTAACATAGTTAAAACATTATGGAGAGAGGCGAAGGTGCGCCTCACAGTACCAGAGCTGGAAGTTGTCAGCAACCCAGAGCTGATGGTTTGCGCCAGGATCAGTGAACTAGAACCATCCAGACCCTGCTCCACCTCTCCATGATGCCTGTAGTAACAGACTAACCTGTCTAGTATGGCCAAGCGAGTAGGGATCGAAGAGGGACGACAACCCGGTACTCAAAAATGTCATGCTGACATCAGATGTGTTGGGCCGAAAGGCGCAAATATCACAGTTATACTGTAAGCCACAACACAGCGCAGACACGCCCACTTAGCGTCCTTTTTAAAGGGCGGATGATGAAGAGGTACACTCTTTTAGTCATTGGGCGAACGCAAGCAAGCAAGTAAACATTCCAGAGTCAACATGTTTTCCTTACTGTCAGTCTCATGACATGAATGGCACAAATTTGATGGGATGGGGAGAGAGTGGAGAGAGATCTAGAAGCAGTTGCCCCAGGCACATTTCCTAGCGGTGCAAAATTTCAAAAGAAACCAGAAAAAATAACTAAAATGTAACTAATAATAAAAAAGAATAGCAGATGGAATTGGGGGAGCAATACCAGCCTTGTACCTGGTGTTTACAACCCATGATGCTACTATATGACCTTATAGTTCTTTGGTGCAGTGTTGTCCAATATTTTCTTCACCGTTATCTCATTGACACAGATCTCTGTATGCTTACAGTGACATTGAGATGCCACGCGAGATCAGTGGTTAGTAAAATGAACTACCAAAGACAAGAGTTTTATTTAACTCTTTCCATACAGAAGCTTTTTATCTATGTAACGGAAGAGATTTCAGAGACAAAATTTCTCATGGTTTTAAGAATCAATCTACATATTTATATTTATCTAATGTAAACATATTATATATATGAATTTTTAGATAATTGAACAAGGTATTAGATTTCAAGGACCTCGACTTTGCTGATGACATAGTCCTCATCAGCAATCAGATTAAAAACGATGCAGGAAAACACATCATATCATCAATAGCCAGCAAAATTGGGCTTGACATCAATCATCAAAAGACTAAAGTCATGAAAAGCTTAATTCCAACAGATGACAGAATATACATGGAAAATAAACCAGTGGAAGAGATTGATCACTTTATCTATCTTGGAAGTCACAATGATCGGGAAGGAGATACAAGTAAAGAAATTAGAATCAGAATAGCTAAAGCAGCAATGTCTTTCAGAAGCCTTGAAAAGTTGTGGAAATCAAAACTCATCAGCACAAACACAAAACTTAGACTGTTCAAATCAAACGTACTATCTACCCTTACATATGCATGTGAGAGCTGGAAAACAACAAGAGAAATAGAAACAAAGTTGAACGCATTCGAAAACAAATTGCTAAGAAAAATACTTTAGTATAGTGTGGAACGAATTAAAAACAAACAAAGAAATTAGAGAAATCGCCAATCAACCACTAATATCTTCAGTAATCAAGAAAAGATGATGGTCATATATTGGACATGTGATGAGGAAAGATAATAACCGAATAACAAAGCAAGCCCTCATGTGGGAAACAGGTAAGAGGAAAAGAGGCTGACCCAGAGAGACACTGAGAAGAACATTGATCAGAGAGTCAAGAGCAGCAAGAATCGGCTCCCTCAATGAGATAGAGTTGCTAGCACAGAACAGAGACAAATGGCAAGATTTGATAAAATATCTTTAGAAGGATTGAAAACTGTTAGAATAAAAATTTAGATAAGAGAAAGAGTATCTGGGTCTATGTCATATGGGCCAGCTACGGCTCGAAAGGTCAATAGATAGATAGATTAGATTTCATCAATACCAAGATGATACAAGACATGCAAAAAGAATATGGTTTCATGATGGTTCCCACTAACCAAATTGAGAGTGGCGCACTATGCGACAAAACATACGTGGCCGAAATCGGCATGGTGCACAGTGCAGCGAAACATACAGAAAAGTTAATCCCAATTGATGACTCATATGCTTATCCAGCCTTAAATGGGTACTGGACTTTTCTAGGTAAGTCTGGAATGATACCAACCACATTATTTATAAAATGTGCCGGAGGTAATAAAAAAACTATGAGCACTAACTTCATGTTACCATATGCCTTAAGGAGTGGAGAGAACTCCTGACTGTGACAAGGCGCTGCCACTCATTTATATTGTCACCCCATTTCTTTTTTGATCTGCCTCTCACATTCAGACTGATGATTACGCTCTAAAGATTTATTTTTGCTTGATTGCTGCTCTTGGATATGTTGTTGTAATGAATGATGGAAAATGTGAGGCAGAAATAAATATAATAGAAATGGTAAAAAGCATTTTAAACAATATAAAACATATGCTCACATCAAAGCAAATAAGATATGGTCTAAAACATTTCTGTATGGTGCAGAAACATGGCAACTAAATAGAGAAAACAGAAGCCCTTGAAATGTGGAATTATAGAAGAATGAGAAAAATTGGGTGGACAAATAAGGAAAATAATGAAGTTCTGAAAGTGATAAAATAACTATGAAACACATTTCAAACAAGACAAGTGAGATATTTTAGGACACACAAAATTACACAACAACTTACTGAAAGTAAAAATACAAGGTTAATGAGGTAGGGTCAAACAAAAACTAACATGGACAGATAACATCAAGAGATGAACAGAAGAACCTATTACATCCATGCAAGAGAATGAAAGGGAATTCTTTGGTTATGGAACGGTATCACTGCAAACGAATTAAAATCTTTAATTAAGGGAATTCTATGGTATCCAACCTTCACTGTACAGATGGCGCAAGATGATACTGTGGCCGGCTGATAATGAAATGTAACAGCACTGAACAGTTTTACATTCTGGAAGATAGTGAGTCATTCATACTTCCCCATTGCACAAATTCACTAAATAAAAAAATTATTGTATATTTTGACATGACCTTTCTCAAATAAATATTTTTTTTTCTTCACTAGAATACTTCTGCCAGCATTTTCTCTACTAGTAAGCTCTTACTGGCAGTACAAAAACTGATAAATGCTTACTCTATAGTCTGTGTCTTCAAAGCCAAATCGTTCTCTTAAATTCCTGAACACAATTGGGCAATACTCCTTCACCTTGAACCTACTTGGCATATTATCTCTGAGGAAATATATGATCAGAGAAACCAGTTATAACGCACAAGCATGTCGAAGCTTTGAGCAAATACTTCTAAACTTTCATAGTATTATAGTCATGAAGCCATCCCTAGAATAAACATCTCAATGAAACATCAAATGTTTAGGTATTTACTTTGAACACTTATAACCTTTTTTTTTTCAAAACACACTTACATCAATCAGAAAGTAAATAATATTTTTTGCCCTGTATGTTTTTCTATGGCAATCATTTTAGTCTGTTAATTAAAAAACACTCGTGTTTGTGTGACACCAACAAAGACATTATAATTAATGTATGACTTTACTAAAGAGAAAGCTAGGAAGACATAACTATGAACGGTCAGTAAACATATGGACTAGGTTATTTCTAATTTCACAATTGCAACTTATATACAAGAAGGCTAAGTCGATGGTATAAATCTTTGGGTGTTACCAGTTACTATTCAACACTGCTCACTGGGCAACTCTTTTTATGTATCTTGTTGGATCTTGCACATCAATTTTTACATTCATTATTTATTCATCTTCTCAATACCCTCTATCAATTTATAACACTCATGATTCAAAATGTATGCAGTTTCATCTTCTCAATACCCTCTATCAATTTATAACACTCATGATTCAAAATGTATGCAGTTTCATCTTCTCAATACCCTCTATCAATTTATAATACTCATGATTCAAAATGTATGCAGTTTCATCTTCTCAATACCCTCTATCAATTTATAACACTCATGATTCAAAATGTATGCAGTTTCATCTTCTCAATACCCTCTATCAATTTATAATACTCATGATTCAAAATGTATGCAGTTTCATCTTCTCAATACCCTCTATTAATTTATAACACTCATGATTCAAAATGTATGCAGTTTAAGGATGGAGAACTTATCCATCTTTAAGTAGTAACCTCATCTATAAGAGAGTGACATAACCATTTTTCATGAGACATGATGGGTCAGAAGTGTGCATGATCAGCAAGTTAAAGGAATTACCAGAATACACCTCTGTGATGGACTGAAAACCTAACATATGGGTCAGCATCAATAAAATCAAGTTGATTCTTTTAATCAGTAATGTTTTGTCATTTGCATGTGTGTGGCCCTTTTCGTCTTGTCAGACGGTCTAGTGGAGGCTATTGTGTATTTTTTGAGGTATTGTTTTTGCTGAACAGCTTCTCTCGTGGCTAATTCTACCAATGTTTGACAAACACACGCGGTCACATAATGAACAAGTCAGGCTCGCTGGTCCACAGGGTTTATCATCCTTTTTCATGAGTCTTTTCTCTTCTAAGTTTTGTCTTAGCACAGTCTCAAATGTTGTTATACCATTCCTTATACATGCTCTCCATGATGTGCGATCACTTGCCAGATGTTGCCAGACATTTTCACAGATGGAGAAGTCTTTCAGAAATGATTTGCAGATATCTCTATATCGTAGTTTAGGTCTGCCGATTTGTCTTTTTCCGTGTATTAGTTCACCATATAGTATTTGCCTAGGAATGCACTTTTCTTCCATTCGTTGAACAAATCCTAGCCATCTTAGTCTTTGACTTCTGAGCATCGACATGATTGTTGGGGTCTTAGCATGTTGCAGGACAGTTAACTTGGTTATTTTGTCCTGCCATTTGATGTACATTATTTTGCCGAGACATCGCATGTGGAAGACATTTAGTCTTTTTTCCTGGTTTGAGTATGTTGTCTAGGTTTCGGATCCATATAGTAGTGTGCTAAGCACACATGTTTGATATATTAAGAGTTTAGTCTTTCGAGTTAGTTTTGTGTTGTTCCATGCCCTTTCTGTGAGTTTGCCGAAGGTCGTAGCTGCCTTACCAATTCGACAGTTTATTTCTTCATCAAGAGAGATGGTTTGCGTAACTGTGGATCCAAGATGTGTAAATTTCTGTGCTGCTTCTAGTGGGCAGTCTTTTAGAGTAATAAATAGAGGTTTGATGTCACCTTGATTTAGTATTACTGTCTTCTGAACATTAATTGACAATGAAAAAAGGTAGCATGCTTTGACCAGGTTGTTGATCAGCGACTGTAGGGTGGCTTCACTATGAGCGACTAGGGCTGCATCGTCAGCAAATAAAAGTTCTTTAAGTAGGGCAACATTTGTTTTGGTTTTTGCTCTTAGTCGTGCTAGGTTGAACAGTGAGCCATCTGGTCTTGTGCAAATGTAAATATCTCCTGAGCTGTTTTCGAAGGCGTAATTTAGGAAGGCAGCAAAATTTGCATGTAATATTCCAGCATTAGGTGATCTCAACATACATGTGTTTCACTCTTTCATTGCCCCATACTTCCAGACATAAAGTATAATGGATCCACATAGGTTCATGAGCATGAAGTACTCATATAGTAGGAGTAGCCTCCATCAGTCATAGTTGACTATGGATTTTGCAGCGCTCCTAGAAATGTTATTTGTTCTTTTCTTTCACTGTATATTCTCCTTTTCTATGAATCTATCTGCTTCTTGTTTGAGTTGGAGCTTTAGAGTGTGTTTCAAAAGATTGCGGTCTGCAACTATTTCTTCTCAGGCTCCAGGGTTTATGGTCAGAGTCTTCATGTCATGTTTACATACATCTATAAATCAAACTTTTGGGCACCCCCAAGTTCTTTTGCCATCTGTTATTTGTTCATAGAGTTTAAGACGGCAATGGCTGGTTCAGGAGTCTTTAACTGCCACTTTAAGGATGTATTGCTTGGTTCTGATTTTTTTTCACAACAATATTATGGCTAGGGAGCTGAAATAGCTCGGTTGTTAGTGGAACTGGACTTTGTTACAAAGGACAAGAGATTGGTTTCGATCCTGAGTGGCGGCTTCTAGGTTTACCCAGCCTTAAAGGGCACCAGATTTTTTTTCTGGGAAAGTAAAGCTTACCGACCACATTACCCCAAAAATTATACGCCATGTGGCATGACAGGGCACTTAACTTTTTTTTTTACTTACTTTATGGCTGTTTTGCCTCGCTCAGATGTTCTTAACAGTTACTTTTAAGATTTCTTAGTTCTGATGTCTTTATCAGCTACTTTAAAATTGTTTGGTTCAGGTGTCTTTAGCAGTTACTTTGAGATTACTTGGTAATAGATGTCTTTAACAGCTACTTTAAAGCTGTATTGTTTAATCTCCAAATCACACATGTACTACTCTGCAATGATTCATCATCATCATGTGCCATACCGGTTGGCGTAGGTGATCATGTCCCTCCACAATCTTCTATCTACAGTACATCATATCAGTTCTGTTGTTGACTGTTTTCCATGCCATGACACCAAGCTATCCAGTGTTTTATCTCTTTGTCCTCCGCGATCTCTCTTTCCTTTTATTTTGCCAGCTGTAACCAAGTATTCCAACTTTCCTCTTCTCATGATGTGCCCGAAAAATGTTGATTGCTTCTTTCTGATGTTTTTTAAGAGCTCCCTTTTTGTGTTGCAATGATTACAGTGTTATTATAGCAAAGATGTCCCAAATTATCATTTCAAATCCAAACAACACAAATTCATTGGTATGAAGCTTACATAATAAAATTAAAATAAGCAGAATGATGGAGCTGGAAAGGTCATAAGAAATATAATAGTATCCACTAATAGTTAAATGCAACTGCTGTCTTATATAGAAGACATATTCTGTGGTTCAAGTGTCTATGCCTTGTCACATGCAGACAAAACCCTATGTGACAACAATTGGATAGAAAGGTCACCTGCTCTATGGAGATCCTAAAAAAAAACAAGCAAGTGAAATGCACTCCCTTTTACTACAGAGGGAAGGAGAAAGAAAAGATCAAGAGTAATATGACAAAGAACACAAATTAGTAACAAGATTTTGGATACCCAGCAAAGGATGGCCATCAAGTGTGTGAACATGATGAAACTTAGTTGTTGCCCTGCAAGAAGTTGCAACTGAAGCAGACAAAAGGCTAATCTGCTGGTCACAGACAAGGGAAAAGGAAAAAGATAAAGAAAGAAAATTTGTATACAATTCATTATCTTAGAATCAAACTACATAACAAGTCAATGTGTATAATTCAAACACTAGAGAACAGTAAGAAGACAGAGGAATCAAGGTTAACAAAAAGAAAAGTTAAAATATGTTAGCAAATTTACATATTCCGTACCGCAAGCCACAAATTCTGGCTCTAGTTACATACAGGTTCAACTTTGGAGCCAGTTTTTGCGACTTCAATTTTTTTTTAACTTCCAATGTTGTTTCCAACCTTGTAATTCTCTTTTTTAAATTCTTTTCTGACTTTCTGAGCAAATTATTTAAACAAACTGTGCATTTTATATACATTTTTGCTTATTTTCTTGCTGTTGACTTCAAATCTAAAAAATTTAAATTGTGAAAAGCAGCAGTGTCATGGTGTGTTAAACCTCATGGTAAGGAATGTGTTAAACAAGTTAAAAAAAAACATTAATGAGTAAAGATCTAGAAGCCAGACAAAAATAGAGTGAGCAACAGTTGTTAGCCATAATCATTAACAAAATGATGTTTTTCTTAGTGGGAAACCTACTTGTTGAACATGTGGTTGTCAACACGGATTTTACTATAGGCTTTGAAGTCATCAGGCATCAACATCACCCTAAGATTGACAAAGTTGAGCTCGTTCACCTACAAGGAATTTAATTTTGATTTGAAAATATTGTAGCACATTAGTTTAATTATATAAATACTCCATTTCAGTAAAATAATAAACAAAATATTATCTCAATAACAATAAACATCATTGAAGATAAAAAACAAAACAAAACTCCAAAGGCACACATCAAAGAGATGGATATGATCATTAATATAAAAAAAAAAACATTTGTTATGAGGCACCATATAATACTTTAAAGTTAAGAGCTTAAAAATTATTTATGTTAAATCCTCATATATGATTCACACAACATTTAGCAGTATAAAGTGTTGCCTCTGATCATTCAAAGTTACACTCTAATATCACTAATGAAAACCTCTCTTCTCATCTCTACTATTGTGTTCAAAGTGGGGAAAAGTGGATAATGTTTGTGTACTTTCATCAACCAAAGTGAAAATTTAACTCAGAAGCACTCATTCTTATACTGTAGATAAAACTAGGTTTTCATAAATTTTGATATTGCAGTTTATTAGCAAAGAAATACTAATGGAACAGGGGTAAATAGATTTCAGGTTTATGGGCAGAGCTGGTTCAAGGTACTGGCAACTCCTTGTCGCAATGTGCTTAGGGTTGCCAACACACCATTCTATCTATCTATTGACCTTTCCGAGAACGGGCGTCGACCAAGATACACCTTCTCCTATATGAATTTTTTTTTGTTCTAGCAGTTTTCTTTTAAAGATATTTTATCAAATCTCGCCATCTGTCTCTGTTCTGTGCAAGCAGTTCTATCTCATTGAGGGAGCCGACTCCTGCTGCTCTTGCCTCTCTCATCAATGTTCTTCTCAGTGTCTCCCTGGGTCTTCCTCTTTTTCTTTTACCTGTTGTTTCCCATATGAGGGCTTGCTTTGCTATTCGGTTATTATCTCTTCTCATCACATGTCCAACGTATGACCATCGTCTTTTCTTTATTACTGAAGATATTAGTGGTTGATTGGCGATTTCTCTAATTTCCTCGTTTGTTTTGAATTCGTTCCATGCTATACCAAGTATTTTCCTTAGACATTTATTTTCGAATGCGTTCAACTTTGTTTCTATATCTCTTGTTGTTTTCCAGCTTTCACACGCATACGTAAGGGTTGATAGTACATTTGATTTGAATAGCCTAAGTTTAACACACCATTAATGGACCATAAAAAAATAAAAAAAAAAATAAATAAATCTGTTATAGAGATTACAGGTCAAGGATTATATGAAAGTATACTTGATTGTCTTGTAACAAGCCTTTTTCCTTCTTTATCTTTGCACCGTAACTGTTGATCTGTCTGATGCTGTGAAGGTGCGTTAAGACCTTAACCCCCATGCACCGGAACTATAATCCTGTTGATGCTGTGAAGGCTCATTAAGACCTGAGCCCTCATGCACCAGAACTCTCTTCCTTGGATGACAACCTTGGCCTGTGATCAAGTCCCGGTATACTCCGCGCTGTTACTCCCGATGGTTCATAGCCCTCCCCAGCGTTCGTTCCTCGCTTGGGCAGACAATACATCTACTAACACCAGTGGAAAAATTCACACATCTGAAGTTTATTTAACACAATGACCACTTCCCATAGCAAGTCACAAGTACAATAGCAAAAGTCTGTTGATAGTCTCTCACACTTCTCCTACCTCTCTCTCACAATACATATGTAGGAATGCAGTCTCTAGCATCCCGAACAGCCCTGTGGCTAACCCCCCATGTGACGATACTGGTCTTCATCAACCTTGCCTACGTCGTGGTCTCCTAGAGTATCATACTCCCTATAGAGCCCTCTCTAAGTCAATGTGACTCCACGAGTTGTTCTCGCTCAAAGTCACTCTCCTGGCTCTGTGGCACTATCTATCTATCTATTGACCTTTCGAGCCGTAACCGGCCCATAGGGCGTAGACCAAGATACACCTTCTCCTATATGAATTTTTGTTCTAGCAGTTTTCTTTTAAAGATATTTTATCAAATCTCGCCATCTGTCTCTGTTCTGTGCAAGCAGTTCTATCTCATTGAGGGAGCCGATTCCTGCTGCTCTTGCCTCTCTCATCAATGTTCTTCTCAGTGTCTCCCTGGGTCTTGGCACTATCTACCACCTATTTAATTGTTTCATGCTTCTACACAAGCCTGACATCTTCATGATCTACTGTACTGTCCCTTAGCACGCTATCTTGTACTCATTGCTCCACCAGAAGCTTAAGTTGGTGAGAGATACTCACAATCTAACACAGTCTCTGTGAATGGTTGTAGTTACTAACTACATCCATAATGTCTCTCTATGACTCACACGAAGTCTAATGTTTGTGAGAACACTCACACTCTACAAAGTCTCTTTAAATGGTTGTAGCCACTAACTAGATCCATAATGTCTCTCTATGACTCACACGAAGTCTAATGTTTGTGAGAACACTCACAACTCTAACAAAATCTCTTTAATGGTTGTAGCCACTAACTAGATCCATAATGTCTCTCTATGACTCACACGAAGTCTAATGTTTGTGAGAACACTCACAACTCTAACAAAATCTCTTTAATGGTTGTAGCCACTAACTAGATCCATAATGTCTCTTTATGACTCACACAAGCCTAATGTTGGTGAGAACACTAATAAAGTCTCTTTAAATATCTACTACTAGCTGCCATGACTTGTTGGACTAACTCATACTTGCTAATCATACGAGGCTCTACCATGGCCACTTTATCCTGTTCTTACCCTACACCACCTATCCTATCACTTCTCCAGGAAATACATCTGACCAGTTCATCGGCCACACACCAACTAATCTGCTATCGAAAAAATGTCTGAAACCAACTCTCCTTGTTCCCGGTGTCGGCTGTAACACAACATACAGTCGTCCGGATTGAACCATCGCCCCATCTCGAATGACTTTGCCCACCTATTCTTTGTCTCAGCTTTCCTTTTCCCCGCCAATCATAATTCATTTTACATCTACCCTCGTTCCTACATTGCTTACAGTTCTCATGTCTCATGATTTGTTCAGACTCTTCACATTTCATGTGGACCATGAGTTTCTCCCTGCTTCTATTTTACCCTCAACCTTTCTCTAACCTTGACCTCTACTACCTCACTCCCTTTTTCTCATCCTCTCTATATCACTGCTATCTCCCTGCTTCAGTCTGAGAGAGAGCAACCTAGACTTACATAAATGTTGAAGCCAAGGTTCTGATAATAGTTCAAATATGTAATGAAAAGAAAAACAGGGTTTGGGCATGGATCATGAAAGAAAATTCATAGACGTTTTATATGCCATAAGGATGTCATAACCTAATCTTAGAGGTTGGTGACAGTGTGACAAGTTGACTGGAATCCACTTCCTTTTTTGATACTGTCCAGCGTATTTATGTTTTCTTTTCTGCCTTTCCTAGGCAATGGCATGCATTGGAAAAAAAAACATATTAATTGTCTCACAGCAAAACCTTTATGTGAGACCAGAACTGAATGTGTCAAAGCCATTGAATATGATATCATGGGAATTTGAGAAGCTCTTTATTAACTTTCAGAAATGACTGTGTCTGATCCTGAAGTGCAACATGAAGCAGAGACTCTTGTAATATAAATATAAGATTACAGATTCCCAGTGATGATAAACGTCTAGTATTATGATACCAAAAATGTTAACAAAAATTTGCCAAATAAAAATAAGCTGAAAGTAGCATATACAGTATAGCATGTACAGAAAATGATATTGCAAAAATATAAATAAAAAAAGTGTCATGAAAAGATTTGCTGACCTAAAAGCTGGAAAAAAATATTTTTTTCCAGCTTTTAGGTCAGCAAATCTTTAATATTTCAGAAGCCTGAAAAGTTGTGGAAATCAAAACTCATTAGCACAAACACAAAACTTAGGCTATTCAAATCAATGTACTATCAACCCTTACGTATGCGTGTGAAAGCTGGAAAACAACAAGAGATATAGAAACAAAGTTGAACGCATTCGAAAATAAATGTCTAAGGAAAATACTTGGTATAGAATGGAACGAATTCAAAACAAACGAGGAAATTAGAGAAATCGCCAATCAACCACTAATATCTTCAGTAATAAAGAAAAGACGATGGTCATACGTTGGACATGTGATGAGAAGAGATAATAATCGAATAGCAAAGCAAGCCTCATATGGGAAACAACAGTAAAAGAAAAAGAGGAAGACCCAGGGAGACACTGAGAAGAACATTGATGAGAGAGGCAAGAGCAGCAGGAATCGGCTCCCTCAATGAGATAGAACTGCTTGCACAGAACAGAGACAGATGGCGAGATTTGATAAAATATCTTTAAAAGAAAACTGCTAGAACAAAAATTCATATAGGTGAAGGTGTATCTTGGTCTACGCCCTATGGGCCGGTTACGGCTCGAAAGGTCAATAGATAGATAGATAGAATTGTTCATACTGTCCAAATACTGGTTGAGAAAAACAATATTAATGTTCATTGTTAAAATACAATCCTGGTCATAAACTTATTTCTATATGTTTAGTTATTTCCTTGTGAAAATTTTGATAATCATAATGTCCTGAGCTCAGCTTGCCCAGGGCACCAAGAACCATAGGGCGGCCCTGGTTAAGGGTATAACAAATAGTGCAGGAATGCCCCTGGTCTGAAGACTGATTACAATGTGTATTTAACAAGTCTGATGAATTTAGAATGTGATTTCTATTTGTGCTTCATTACTTAATGAAAATATCATCCATGTTACAATACCAAGCTATAAGTAGGATGTTTACATTTACCACCTTTTTAACTTCTGGTGATGTCTCTGTAGGACTGAAGGATTTTTTTCATGAAGTTAATTTTTGTGTAACTACCTGTTTTGTTCATACTAGGTGCTGCCACCCACAGTTGAGAGTGTCTTCAGTGTGAACAACTTATCCCTCACCTTGCAGACAATTAGCTTCCTACTTCAGAGTTATAAATAGAATAAGAACTTATTCTTTAGGGTCACTAGTGTTCCAAATGAGAACTAGATTATTTATAATTGAACAGTTTATACTTTGATGCTTAAGTAATGATGGTAGTAAAGAAAAGTACCCCTGTCACGCCAAGTTGCGTATAGGGAAATATGGTGTTAGTGACCCTATATTTTACAGACCTTCAGCACATGATTTTTGGGGTAATGTGGTCGGTATTACGCCCATGCTGCTTTACTTTCCCAGAAAAAAATCCGGTACCCATTTAAGGCTGGGTGAACCCGGAAGCCATCGGTTGGGATCGAACCTTACCCCTTGTCCTTTGTAGTCCAGTTCACTAACCACTGAGCTATCGCGGCTCCCTAAATAATGATGGTACAATTTGCAATTTATTGATTAACTCTAATTCCTTAATAAGATGTCATAGGTGACTATGATGTGTTTGAGCTTTGTGACTGTTGCTGAACTAAATGGAGAGAAATCCTGACAGACATTTCCTATCATTATATTTAGGGACAGAAAATATTTAAAATGTGACATGAATATAAAGTTATTGCAGGCTAAGATAACTATATTTTCTCTTGTGTAATTATGAGCTTTTTTGTAAATTATTTAGATTCACTTTAGTTTCAATCAATCTGCTGTGTTTACAAGTGTGTTCTGGTCATTACATTTAAATGTATTCAATGATCACTGAAGCAATGTTATAACTATACTGGTCTGTATCTTGCAGGGTCTGTTATTTAAATATAACAACTTTATGTCATATGAGTAAGATAATTAAATCCAGCAATTTGAAAGTTCACATATACAATGCTCAGTATGAAATTATATTTTATCATTATCCATTCATGAGAAAGGTGGATGGTTCCAAAGAATGAATCTGAAAGATAAATAGCATGAAGCTATTACAGGAAGACATTTAAAATGCAAGGTGATTATCAACTAAAAGCTCTATGGGGCAGAACCTCTAAAAAGACTAAGAAGCTAGAAATGACGGGCTTCTATTTTGAAATAATTCTCATCCCTACTTTACAAATAATGATAGGACTTTCAATACGGCTTGCAGCAGGAGACAATATAATCATCAGACTGCTGCCAGTTGTTATAGATTCTTTCACCCAAAAAAAAATTGATTTGCTACAGTCTGCTTCTGAGTAAATTATCTATCAAATAATCAATGTCCTAGGCCTACTTGGGTGCATGTATCAGCCATCACAACCTTTGATTCATCCTCTCACAGATATTAGCTCTTTCTTTCTTTTCAATTGTGTTACACTTTGTCCCAGTCTCATCATTGTTTCTTTTCTATATTATTTTCCTCATTTTCAGTAATGAACTGCAAGCAGTGTTTATGAAGTTTCATTACATATAAATATTCAATATTTTATTTGTGGACTGGCTTCTATTTCCTTCTTTCCCTGTTTTTCATTTCTTATGTCTGTCACTCTGTCTTCTTTAACATTCCTGACATCTGTAACTTTCCAGTGAGTATAGTAAGAATCCTTGATCAAAAATGTATAGGAGGATATAGCGGGTACTAGAGTCCATATTTTCTGTCCATTGCTGAGCATAAAATCATGAAGAACAGAGAACCCTTTTCTCACAAGGCAATTTCTTTTCACAAGATTACAGTGGCCTCATTTCAGTCTGCTCTTGTGGCAAACCTTGACACTGGTCATATTTTTACCCACAGCACAACAAGCAACATGGCATTGAGCTAGTGTTTATGCCTTCCATAGTATAATTTCCTCTTTATATTCCTCTTTCATTATCTGCATGTTGCTAAGAGCTTTTCAAAATGACAAAAAAAACTAATAACAATCTGCTACACTTTTTTCTCATGAAATCTTTGAAGAACAAAAACTTGGTAGTGTTGTCTATACATTGTGGCATCACACTATACCATACATCTGTATTAATAATTGTTCTTTTACTAATTCATACTTATTCTCCTGACTGCCAACTATACTTGCATTGCTGTCCGACATTATTTTATGCCCAACCCCATAAATCTAACCACACCTTAACTGTAACAATTCATCAATATTGCCCTCTACGTTTATAACACCTTCTCCATACTGCTAATTTCAACTCCCCAAACTACAGGGACAATTATTTTTTATTTCCAAACAAATACACCTACAAGATGGATCTATACAACGAAAGCACTCTCAATCAATATTTTATCTACTTCTTCAAGTATCTAGGCAACATCTGAAATTTACCAACTACAATTACTAACTTACATACAACTTTTTACTCCCTACAATTACAAGCCTAGATAGAACTTTTTCCTCTCTGGAATCATTAGTTTAGGTATATATTTTTACCTCCTGTATATACCAGAAAAACTGGAGTAGAATAAATAACAGAAGAGCTAGATTATAACAATAAAAAAAAGAGGTTAGATTAAGACAATAAATAAAAAACTTACATGAGTCAGACCAGTAAAATAAAAAAAGAGTAGGTCATTAATAGAGAGAAGCTTAGAGTAGGATATTTCAAGGGACTTGGTGATCTAGAGGTAACATCAGTTTCTGGACAAGAAGAACCTGGGCTAAAATCCTGCCATAAGCATTTCCTTGAGTCATTGCTCTCTCCATGTCTGGCAGTGAAATCTGATGACCAGCCATCTTGAAAAAGGTGAAAAACAGAAAGTCCCAGGTGCACTCTGTGCATGTTTAAGCACATCTGGTAGTTAGAAGTAAAAAAAAGTGCAAGCCAAAATTGGCAGCTGCCAGGGCAAAAATAGTTAAACAATTAGAAATCCTGTCAGGCTGAAAGATGCAAATATAGCAGCTTGTCATAAACTACAACACATATTATCCACGTCCACGTAACAGGTGAAGAAGAGGAGTAGGATTTCTTTAAAAGAATAAGATCAAATTTAAATTATTGACTCCATCCACAGCTCAAACATCGTATGACAAGATAAGACCAAAGTAAATCAAATAAATCAGCACCCCATACTCAAGAAGCAACGTTTCAAATACTTGGGCACAATAATAACATCAGATGGGAGATGCACCACAGAAATAAAAAGCAGAATAGCTCAGGCCAAAATAGCATTTCAGAAAATGAAAAATATCTTATGCAACAAATCTATGTCAATGAAAATGAGAAAGAGAGTTCATCGGTGCTATATAGAACCAATTCTGACCTATGAAAGCGAATCATGGACAGTAGACAAACAAATGAAAAGACGATTAGAGGCCACAGAGATGGGATTTCTCAGAAGGATGTTGAAAATTCCCTGGACAGCTAAAAAGACCAATGAGGAAGTTCTCAAAGAGGCCAACACAAAAAGGGAGCTCTTAAAAAACATCAGAAAGAAGCAATCAACATTTTTAGGGCACATCATGAGAAGAGGAAAGTAGGAATACTTGGTTACAACTGGCAAAATAAAAGGAAAGAGAGATCGTGGACGACAAAGAGAGAAAATACTGGATAGCTTGGTGTCATGGCATGGAAAACAGTCAACAACAGAACTGATATGATGCACTGTAGATAGAAGATTGTGAAGGGACATGATCGCCTACGCCAACCAGTATGGCACATGATGATGATACCCAAGAAAGACGTAATATAACGTAATATACATAAATACAAAACAACAGTAGTAAAAGTCATCATACAAAATTTCATAACCCTAGTGAGTGGCACACACATCAGATGAACAGTTGATAATAGTGCATGTCACAGAAATAGTTTACGCTCGGGGCAAACTGCAACTTTCTGGTGACTGCTAATCAATAATTCAAGGGGATAATTTAAAAATCGTTGGATGACATGTTTAGAACTAGGTGATAAAATAATATTTTGGCAACTGTTTTTAATGTGACTAGAAAATAAGTACATGCACAATGAAATAATCAACAGAACTTTCAATATTATTCAGCACTTAAAAATCACTTATTAAAGAATTTGATTTTTTTAAAAAAAAAACAAGAATTACAGTTAACTCCCGTGATGTATAAATTCCACAGGGATATGAATGTCAGATTTTTGCCTGCTTTTACTAGTGATGTGCTATTCTGGTTCATCTCAGACTTCTTCAAGGTTATATTGGAATATGAATGTTCTGATCTAAAAGATTATATCAACATGAAGTTAAGTAGTCAGTCCTTTTCTTTATCATTATTACCTTTTATAACCTTAGATATTTTTGTACAAATCAGTTAAGTTGAAAATTTATGTTAAGATTTAAAAAAAACTATTCTTCGGTTATGGAAGGCCCCGGTATCACTACAAACGAATTAAATTCCATAATTGCTCAACCACCCGTGCCAGCGTAATCATCCGAATTAATATCTCATCTCCCAAACAAAGAAAGGTAACTGTAGTCCCCATCATAACAGTCTCAGCACACGCCAAAAGACATAAGGCGAAACTGTGCAGAAAGTGAACACAGCCAACTGTTCCCTGTCATACGATATCATCATTCATCGTAAACAATTGGAACATTGAAACATGATCAAGACGGATGAGACACACAGCTCACGGTATGCACAGAGCACTTAACTCAGTAGCTCCCGCAACAAGCCGGACTTGGAATATGAGGAAACTGCAACAAGGAACACTTTTCATGCATAGCCTTCAATTGTTCCCGCCGCCTATCCACCATATACCGGAAGTTCACATTCTCTTGAAAATGATTATCATCATATTTTTTCAAATGTATAGCACTTGATGATGTTCATCGTTGTTGACTCCAATTCCGAACATATTGACACACAGTTAGTCGTCAGATTATTCCTGTCGCACATCAAACAATAGACCGCAAGATTAGCATACGGCCGGTCTAGGGATATACGATGAACCATTACGATGGCGCAGCACACAATAATTTCGCGCCCTTTAGATTCCTGATTACTCTAGTGAATGCAGCCTACGACAAACAAAACATGGTGCAAAACTATTCTTTGTGTTGCACTACCAGTATACTTCTTTTCTCCCATTTAAATATATGCTACCAATATTATAATGAATGCAAATGCAATAAATTGCCATGCACAAATATATTACTTCTCTGTTCCCCCCAAAAAGGAAGGGGAGAGCTGATTGATCATGAAATGTGTGACAGATGAAATTAAATAGTTCTGGAAAGAGTAAGCTTAAGACAGCTTTCTGAAAATAGCAAATGGGACTCCAGAAAAAGTAGATATCAACAAATATAAATAGACTTTTCATCTTTCTATGTCATCAGAAGTCACATAAGGCTCAAAATGTTCCTAATCACACATTCCTAATCTGGGTGAGCTTCTCAATTTCAGCATGGGAATCATGTTATCTCTGCCTCTTGTCAGTGTTCTTCTCAATGTCTCTTAAAATTAGCCTCTTTTTCTTTTTCCTGTTGTTTCCCATTTGAGGGCTTGCTTCCTTGCCAGTGGCAACAGTAAAGTTCTCAAGTAACTTTAAGGCAGCGGCAGATGTTTTGAAATTCTCTTGAAGGAGTGTAGGAATGGAAAGAAATACTGTTCTTCACAAGATGCGTGTTAGTTTGGGGATCATAGAAATACAAATTTGAATGAACTAGAAGCAACAATCTAAAAGCTGTGGGAAAATTTTAATTGATTGTATCATCAGCTCATCTTAGGTTGTTTGTATATTATCCTATTTCCCCAAGAACATCAATTATGGATTTAAACATGAAATAACTGTACAGATTAAAGATTAGATAAATCTTGTGACAGCACACAGCCCTGCCAAACATTTTTTTTTTATTTTCTGAAACATCTCAAACAAATCTGTGTGGCTGATCATGCTGTCTGTTGCCAGAATATGTTCTTTATTACTCTCATATTTTCACTGTTAACTATATACTTTCTAAAATGTATGGCTTCGTGACACTATGCTTTGTCAAATATCTTGGTGTTGTCTAGAGAGCATTAATACAGATCTTTATTCCTTCTATGGGCCTCTCTACAAATGTTCGTATAATATACATGACACTATAAAACAAGAGAAAAACTTAAAAAGAATGAATGCAGGGACAATTGGATATACAAAAAGCAAGTAAATACCATGTCGGTTTAAAAAAAGTATACTCCACAAAAAGATTTCAGAAATCTACTGAATGCAAAATTTATTTTATTAAATCATGATAAGCCCTTACTGTTTATAAAAATTGAAAGCATTAAAGTATTTAAATGATCAACTAGTATGTAAATATATGCACAGTGGCTGAATGGATAGAGCACTTGCTATTGATCAGAAAGATCCAGGCTAAATTCCCAGATCTAGTTAATTCTTTTTTAAGTCAATACAGCTTAGGGTTCACCCAGCCTTTGCAAATAGGTATCTGGGATTTTATTCTGAGAATGTAGGGTAACCTGGCAGGAAACCATTCACATCACCCATAGAATGTGCTGTTGAACACTGAAAAATATACACACTAACACAATATTCCTCATAAACTTTAAGGTGTGAAAGGGACCCTTATTTAATATGGAAATAATACAAGAGAAATGTCATAGCTAAACTTCATCCATGGGTTATCTTACTGAAAATTGTGCTTCGCAGAAAGGGTGGCATTCTCTGTAAGGAGATATTGATAGTAAACTAGAACTATAAGAGAAGTACTTTAGCACAGGTATATACCAGGTTAGCTTAAATGTACAGGTAACACAACAAATATTAACACTTTGAACTGTATATTCAAATATTTCAATAAATATGTAAATAAGCATGTTATTCTAAAAGTAAGCATCAATCTGCATGGGATATCTAGAGATAAGATGTTGACATTTAGACAGGAAGGTTTCAGGTTTGATGCATGGTAGAAATTTTTCTTTTTGATTCCATAATTTTTATTTGTAGACACGACCTCTGAGTTGTAAGGTGTGATGTCTAGTTCTCTTGGATAACAGTAAAACACAGGAGGCCCAATGTGCATCCACGCACATTAAAGAACCTTTAGCAGTTAAAAGTCAAACGAAGCAGTTCAAACTGGCCACTGTCTGGTAAAATTGTTAAGTAAATCTACCGATGCTGAAGACAGATGTGTTGGGCCAGAAGGTATAGATATCGTGGCCTAAACTGTAATCCAGTGACACAATGTAGCCATGTCCACTTAACAGATGAACACTAAGAAGAAGTATGAATTCAATAAAAATTTAAGCTAGATGTGGAAATGCAAGTGTTGTTTTAGGTCTAATCAAAATAACAATTGTTGGCATTAAAGTCAACCAAATATGCAAGTGTGGTCATCAGAATCTGGAGCACCCTACTTCTAACAAATGGCCCTGGCCGGCAAAGCATTGAGCCTGAAAAATGTTTCCCACAGCTTATGACTAAGACATTCAAACTAGAATAACATCAATGAAACCAGGATAACACACACCGATGCCAGGACACCATGCACCAATGAAACCTGGATGCCACGCATTACAGCAAAATTAATTATCATTTTCTGTAAAATTGTAATATAGTACTTGCCCTGCAAAGTAACTCTATGCAGATGCAGTGCATGATTCAATGCACTAAACATAATCACCTCAAACTACAATAACATTATAGAAACAAAAAAACTCTATAAATATAGACCTTGATGAACAAAAGAATACAAATAGCTACTTCTCTCAGGATAAATGGTAATGTTATGGAAGTGTGGATGACTAAATTTATGTATAAATAATGTGAAACTTTTCTGAACTTAAAGGAGCGATACAACTTTCTGGAACTCTAGATATGATTTGATAAGTCAATTGGACATGGTCACTAGTTTTGTCATTGCATGTACTGTTTGTGTATAACCAGGAGAACGGGATTTACAATTACAGCTGGAGGGCAAGATTTAATAGGTTATTGAATTGAACACTGGTTTAATTTGCTATTCATTTGTTATAATGTTAAAATTAAACATGAACATTTATTCAATTTACGGATTCACTGGTGATTGGGTGATAAAGAAAATGAAAAATAATACTTCCAATAAAAAGTAAATAAATTTGCAACGGGATACACAGTTGTACTTGATAGTTTTATACATATACACATTACTCTATAGTTAACACATTTTTTAAAAATTTCCTGTGTAACACTTCATTTTTTTCATAAACATCTATCTATATATTGTCCTTTCGAGCCGAAGACGGCACATAGGGCAGAACCACAATCTCAAAAACAGAAACCTTGCGTGCCAAAATGGCACATATTGCAGAGATCACTGCTCTAAAATCTATGGCTGTTTCCATGACAATACTTTTTACAATGACAGCTTGTCAAGCCATTGATCAATCTCCTTAGTCTCCTCTTACGACATGCCTGGAAAGTCACAGTGTCACTATTCTTTACCTTCGTAAGCATAGCTTAGCCTTAATCTTTGTAATGTCAATGACTATGAGTCAATCTTTTGTTATAAACTAAAAAGTGTGAATTACAAGTACTGATAGTTGCCACACTGTATCATATGAATTATATATAAATATCACATTGAATATTATATTGAGTATGATAATAAGACTTTTATAATAAATATGTATGGTTAATAATGATAATGACTTTTTTTTACTACAAAATTTACTTACTTTTGAATTAACTTTTATGGGCTAGAGAAAAATAATTCATTTATCATTTATAATTCCGGGTTCACAGAATTGAAAATATAAATATTATATTATTATTTAATTTAATAATTTATTTAAAATTGTTTTGATGGTTCAAACTGAAACTATAAAAGTTTAGTAAGACAAGATGACGGTATTAATTCGGCATATCACAACGAAAACCAAAAATGCTTATAAAGAAATGAAAGTTCATCCTCTCAAATAAAAAAACCAACGAAGTTTACAGATTCGTGTAGTGTTTGCTTTCAACTTACTGTATGATTGACGCCCCACATAAACACACTCAGCAGTGGGTCACTGGCCCGAAACAACTTTAGCTTTGGTGCTACTGCTTTGATTTGTTTTCTCTTAGTAGATGCCAAATTCATTTTTCAAAATAAATATTGCACTTTACCGGGGAAAAAAATCTGATAACTGTATGCTTACACCCAGAATTTTTTAATGGAAAGTGAAACGATTGGGATAATAACAGTGCCACCGATTTTAGAATTTACATCCTCCGTCGGTAAGCGATTAGAAATTGTAAACAAGATGGCGCTTCCCAGCATCCACCACTGGAAGGTAAATAACTCTGAAAAAAACTATTTGCAGTTTCTTATTTCCCCTTGCAGATATTGTAATAATGTAAGAATGGACATAGCAAGACGGCAGTGTTTGCTTTGTGCTGCTACATCAAACAAATAACAGTGAAATAACCACACACATAAAAAAAAAACAATAGATACATCGTTTGTTTATCTCTCTCTCTCTCTGCGATCAAGACTCAATCAGAGTAGGATTTCAGACTCTCTCATGAAGTCAGCTGTCTGTTTAAGCGAATCGATTGCCCCATATAGTTTTTCTTCCAGGGAGGTGGGCGTGGACCACATTGCTCTTCTCAGGTCTGTGTACTGGGGGCAATCCTGTAGAACATGCTTTGTAGTCATATTGTCCAGTGTACAGTGGCATAGGCTGGTTGTACCTATTTTGAATTTGGTGACCATGTGATTTCTCATTCTATTGTGGCCAGTGCGTAGGCGAAGTATGATGACTTGATTCCTCCTTGATAGTTGGTGGTATCCGTCACTCTCGTTATGCTTTGGGTGTTCTCGTTTCCATTTTTCATGGAACTGACATTTGAGGATGGAATTGGCTTCATCATAACTGAGCGGATGGTTCTCTTGTGGTAATCTCCCTCCCTCTTTAGCTAATTTGTCTGCGCGTTCGTTCCCGTGTATATTACAGTGTGATGGTATCCACTGAATGAACATTCTCTGGAAGTTATTGCATAGTTGGTCCAGGGTAGTTCTCAAGTCATCTAGTTCATTGTTCTTGGGGCTTTTTAGAGCTGATAGTACTGACAGTGCATCAGTCAGAATCACCAATTTATTGTGCATGTTATTTTTGTGTCGAGTTACCAGTGTTGCAGTACCTCTGATGGCTTCAGTTTCTGCTTTAAAGTTTTTTGAGAATTTATTCAGCGTCAAGAACACACCTCCCCTCCATTTCTGGTGGCATTTGTAGCAGAGCCATCTGTGTATATGTGGGACCAAGAGTCCTGTTGGTAGGTATCGTGTGTGTGTTTTTCTGCTACGTGTTTTCTTTCTGTGTCTGATTGGGTGCCTTTTTTTCATGATTCCTGTTATATTTTCCTTAAGTTCTGGTATTTTATGTTTTCCAAGAGGAGACATATCAGATGGCCCCAAGGGTTTCGATATTGTTTGGGAAAGTACTGGGTCTCCAGTAATTAGTTCATTGGCAATTGCAGCGAAGTTGCTCCTCTTTAGTCGTACAATTCCGGAACCAGATATTCTTTGGTGCATGGGGTGGCTAAGGAGCCTTCTATATTTCTCCGCTTGTTGCAATACTTTAGTGACTGTCTGCCCCCCAGTCCGTTCCTGCCAGTTTCTTCATAATATTTGTTCGTTGTCTGGCTTTTTCCTTGCTCTTTCTATCTGATTTTTCCAAGTTATTCTGCGATTCATGGTGACGCCAAGATATGTTGGGTTTTGGTCAATAGGGAGTTTATGGTCTTTTATCTTCAAGTTTGCAGAGAGTGTGTTTCTTGATAGGCTGAAAATTGTATATGTAGTTTTTTTTCGTTGATTGGTAAGAACCAGGTGTTCGTCCATTTTTCAAGTTCACCTAGGGCATCTTGCATCCTGGGTCCAGCCACCGACATACTTTCCTCACGAGCCCATAACGCCAGATCATCTGCGTATATTGCTGAGTGTATTCTGGGTGGAATGTTCATTACGATGTCATTTAGGAAAATTAAAAAGAGTGCTGGGTACAAGACTCCGTCTTGTGGGACACCTTGTTCGATAGAGACCTTCTTACTTAGTTGACCTTGAACTTGTACTCTGGCCGTTCTATCCTGAAGGTATTGAGAGACCCAATTGACTAAACGACCCTGGATCTTCTTCTTCTTTCCTTCCTCATTTGTCTTTCAGCGTCGAGGGGAGATATAATTTGCTCTTCTGTTCGCCTCTGCTGCTGTTATGTTTCCTAGTGCTTCTAATATTCCATCGACCCATCTTTTTCGTGGTCGACCCTTGGGTCTGGTGTTCTCACAACGTTTGTTGAAAGCTCGTTGTGTTGTGTGACCCTGGATGCCAAGTCTAAAAAGCTCGTTCTTTAAACCCTCTCGCCAAACTCTATCAAAAGCCTTCTCTATGTCGACCCACACTGCCAGTGTGTGTTTCTTTTCTTGTAGAGCATCCTCTATTTCCTGTGCAATGTAGGTGACCAGATTTCAGTTGATCTGTGCTGACGGAAACCACTTTGTTGTGGTACGATTTGTTGTTTTGTCTCCAAATGCCACATAAGTCTTCTGTTAACACCCTTTCCATGAGTTTACTCAGGTAGCTCAGTAGGCTAATTGGTCTATAGTTACTTGGGTCAAGTGGGTCTTTTCCACGCTTGAGGATGGGCACCATAATAGCTTCTTTCCAAATTGCCGGCACATGACCTCTCTTCCAGCTAGCATTTATTATCCTTAGAAGCTGGCTCTTGGCTTTCTGTCCCAGATTTAGGGGAGCATTTCGTTGGAGATTCCATCTTTACCTGGGGAACTTTTGAGCTTCAATCCTTTGAGGGCAACATCTAATTCAGTTGGGGTAAAGATGGTCGTCTGATGCTCTTCTGGTGCTAAAGGCACGTGTTTTGCATCTTGGTTTTCCCGTCTTGCAGCTTTCTGTTTGTCTATTGGAATGTTTATTCTACTAATGTTTTTGTAAGTCTCTATTAGTAGATTTAGATTTATAAGAATAGCAAAATGTTACATCTTCTCAATATTCCTATATGGTGCTGAAACATTAGACAAGAAAACAGAACAGAGAATTGAAGCCTTTGAAATGTGGATATATAGAAGAATAGGTAGAATTGGATGGAAGGAAAAGAAAACAAACGACGAAGTCTTAAAACAACTAAAAATGAAAAGAGAACTTCTGAACACAATTAGAACAAGACAAATGCGATTCTTAGGCCATGTTAAAAGACACAACAGCCTACTGAAAGTGATCCTGGAGGGGAAAATACAAGGTAAAAGAGGCAGAGGCAGACCAAGATTAACATGGACGAGTAACATCAAAAGATGGACAAATCAACCGATGACAACCTGCACCATCAAAGCAAGAGATAGAGCAGAATGGCGCTCCATGGTAGCCAACCTTCGTTGCGGAGACGGCACTCAATGATGATGATGATTAGTAGATTTGCTGCCCTTTTGGCAGTGAGGATGTTCTGATTGTGTGCTAATGATATTGGAGGTCGGCAGGTGTTTTCGTCGCTCAGAGCTTTCGCAAGTTTCCATAGTTTATGACCATTTTTGTCTATATTAAGGCTCTCGGTTTTGTCTATCCAACTCTGTCTTGTTGATATCATGACCTCACGTCTGTATTTGGCCGAGGCTGCTTTGAAGGCAATGTTGCTCTATGTGCTGTGTGATGTTTCAGCTAGTTCTTTGGCAGAGTCCAGTTCCTCTTCTAGTCTTTGTATTTCCTTGTTCCAGTATGGCTTATAGTTTCTACTAGCTCCTCTAGGAATGGATTCTTTAGCAGCTCTCAGGATTCCATTTGTTAACTGCTCTTTCATATTATTGACCTTCTTTTCGTGGGTGTTGATAGGCGCAGTATACGCATCTGTGAGTTTATCTTAACTTGTGTTAGTGATGTCATATTTGGTCCTTATTTATTGCTTGAAAACACTTGCTCGACAGGTCTTTTTCTGATGATCAGATTGCCTCCCGCTGCGAAACTCTGTACAAAGAGTTCCATTCTCTGTTAATGATGACGAAACTGACATCACTACACTCCCAACAAAATGGAATCTTATCTAAGACACAGTTGCAAATGGACATATCATGTTAAATGAGGTGTTTGGGAATAGCCATCTGGGTCATTCATCATCATCATGTGCCAATCCGATTGGCGTAGGTGATCATGTCCTTCCACAATCTTCTATCCGCAGTGCATTGTATCAGTTCTGTTGTTGGCTGTTTTCCATGCCATGGCATCAAGCTATCTAGTATTTTCTCTTTTTGTCGCCCGCGATCTCTCTTTCCTTTTATTTTGCCAGTTGTAACCAAGTATTCCAACCTATCCTCTTCTCATGATGTGCCCGAAAAATGTTGATTGTTTCTTTTCGATGTTTTTTAGGAGCTGCCTTTTTGTGTTGGCCTCTTTGAGAACTTCCTCATTGGTCTTTATAGCTGTCCATGGAACTTTCAACAATTCGTCTGAGAAATCTCATCTCTGTGGCCTCTAACCGTCTTTTCATTTGTTTGTCTAGTGTCCATGATTCGCTTCCATAGGTTAGAATTGGTTCTATATGGCACCTATGAACTCTCTTTCTCACTTCTATTGACATAGATTTGTTGCATAAAATATTTTTCATTTTCCGAAATGTTATTTTGGCCTGAGCTTTTCTGCTTTTTATTTCTGTGGTGCATCTTCTATCTGATAATATTGTGCCCAAGTATTTGAAACGTTGTACTTGTTTCAAATTTGTCCTGATTATTTTTATGCTGCATGATGGTGATGAATATTTTTTTACGATATGACCATTACTTCTGTTTTCTTACTATTCAGACTTAAACCTTTCTTGTTGCTTTCTTTTACTATTATGTCTATCATTTCTTGTAGTTCATTCTCTGTCTCTGCTATTAAGACTGTGTAATCCGCATATCGCAAATTATTTATATTGTGACTATTATCTGGTCATTAGGAAAAAATAGAATTGTGACATTTAAATATGAATTAAAACTATGTCTTTGTCAAACATATATCAAAACGAGGAAAATGAGGTGGATCCTTTATCTCATAGGAGTTGCATCTAATAAGTACTAACAGCAATCGTTTTGATATATGTTTGACAAAGACATAGTTTAAATTCATATTTAAATGTCACAATTCTGTTTTTTCCTAATGACCCAGATAATAGTCACAACATAAATAATTTGAAATGCCTTCAAGGTTTGATGAAAACTAAGAATCAGATGGATAGCCAACACTAGTGGGCTAAATAAACTCTATAGAGACAAGGTCTAGAAATTGCTAGCCCAGCATCATTGGCCCATATAGAGAGTGTCATTTCACCTAAAACTCTTCACATCACACGTAGACAGGATGATTAAGTAATCAGAACCAACTTCCCTGCACCCAGGGTGGCTCCATAAGTACCTCGTCCTTTCAGTAAATGGTTATCTATCTATCTATCTATCTTTCGTTCGCCTGAAGTATTGTCTATGTCTGCAATGTCGTTTCCTGTATAAATTTTACTGTCTTTTGTAATTCTTGCAGTGGCCCACATAGTTTTGTCTGTAGTGTTGTATCTATGGGCCAATGGATTTTCCTCAGTCTACTATATTCTGTGCAATCTTGAAGTATGTGTTCAGCAGTCTGGGGTGCTTGTCCACACGTACAAGTAGTTGATGTGCCGATCTTGAATTTTGTATACATGTGACTATGGAGTCGATTGTGTCATCAAGACCAGCTCCTTGTCGTGGGGGTGAGGCTTAACAGTCACCAGGGACTGAAAACCAAAACTGACCAGGCCTTCCTACACCCGAGCAAGACCACAGTCTGCTCTAGCAAGTTTAAGTGCTGAAGTCGGAGGCAACCAGCCAAAAGGCGCACTACAACAATCATGATGTCACTCACTCACGCCAATGGGAAGTGAATGGGTAAACGTATGAGTGCTATTGGTTGAATAATTCACTGGTTAAAAATATTACTTTCTAATATACCTTATTACTCACTACCATCATTACCCCAACCATAATCAGCGTTCTATTCTATTCTATTCTATTCTATTCTATTCTATTCTATTCTATTCTATTCTATTCTATTCTATTCTATTCTATTCTATCCACGGAACCAGGTTAATTGCAGTGAGGAATTTCCTATCATTAAGAATCGTGTCTGCTGGCATAGAAGATCATACTTTTTAACAAAGTTGTGGCGTTCCAAAAAAATAAGGAAGATACTGTGGAATCCATTTTTGACAATAGAAACAAGAAAACGAGTTTTAAATGTAATGTAGAGCCAGTCTTATCATATATGTGAATCACGAACAATAGGACAACAGACAAGAAAATCGCTGGAGGCTGTAGAAATGTGGTTTTATGGAGCAATGTTGAGAATACCGTGGACAGCTAAGTAGAGTACTAAAAACGTTCTGAAAGAGGTCAAAGCAAAAAGAGAGCTAATAATCAAAATTTTAGGAAGAAATAATCATCATTTTTTGGCGATATAATGAGAAGAGAACAGCTGGAATATATTGTAACAATTGGGAAAATTGATGGACGAAGAGGTAGAAGAAAGCAAAGAGAAAAGATACCAGACAGCTTAAGAGTATGACTTGGCAGAAGATCAACAACATAAATGATAAATAATTATCGAGATCGAAAGTTGTGGAGAGACATGACACCTACGCCAGCAGGCAGGGTACTTGATGATGATGATGATGAATCTATTAGGTCCTTGCATTGATTGGATTTTTAGAGTTATTGGTTATTGGTTATTGGTTATGGAAGGCCTCGGTATCACTGCAAACGAATTAAAATCCATAATTGCTCAACCGCCCGTGCCAGTGGAATCATCCGAATTACTAACACATCTCCCAAACAAAGAAAGGTAACTGTAGTCCCCATCGTAGCAGTCTCAGCACACGCCAAAAGACATAAGGCGAAACCGCGCAGAAAGTGACCACAGCCAACTGTTCCCTGTCATACGATATCATTCATCGTAAACAAGCGGGATATCGAAACAGGATCAAAACGGATGAGACACACAGCTCACGGTGTGCACAGAGCACTTAACTCAGTAGCTCCTGCAACAAGCCGGACTTGGAATATGAGGAAACTGCAAGAAGGAACACTTTTCAGACATAGCCTTCAATGGTTCCTGCCGCCTATCCACCATATACCATGGAAGTTTGCGTCCTCCCGAAAATGATGATCGTCACAGCACTTGATGATGTTAGGCCGTCATTGATGACTCCAATTCCAAACATATAGACACACAGTGGCGGTAAGTTATAATTTCCATTCCAACAGAAGCCACCTGACCTGTAGTTAGTAAAACCACAGAGAGAATATGATTTTGTGACCTTCACTGATTCACTCTTAGATGTGAATGTGTAGTTTACACAAGAGGAGATGTTTTCAACTACATTGATCCCATTTAAGGCAATTCTGGGATAGCAAGGCAAGTCTCCTTTATAGCAGCAGAACTTGATGTTCTCTGCTCCCTTCTTGTAGCTGCTGCCACACGATTCTGATGTCTCATTAACTTGAACATCATTCAAGAACAATGTCAGATTAACATTCCATAGATCTGGCTCTGCTGATGAAGTGCTTGGTGCAACAGTTGTATCAATCATACAGGAGGCTCCTGGTTTGTGGTCATTAATATCACAGACATAATATAATAGAGTGTTTCCAAAGATTGCAGTCTGCAGCTATATCTTCCCAGGCTACAGGGTTTATATTCTGTGTCTTCACGTCTCGTCTACACACATCAATAAATCGAAGTTTAGTGCACTCCCTAGTTCTTTTGCCATCTGCTAGTTGTCCGTAAAGTATATCTTTTGGTATACGGCCATCTTTCATACGGTGTAACAGAAAAATGCATTGATACCTTGATCACTGAGTAGGGAAGGTAATGGCAGCAAGATAGAGCACATGCCCTCTTAGATTCAAACGCTATGAACTTACATGGTCCTAACCTTACTTTACTCTCCGACAACACCATATGTTACAGAACTATGCTTTTCCTAACGCCATATGCATTGCAGTGTATAAAGGGAGCTCTGCAAAGAATAATCTATACTACAAGAGAACAGACAGCAAAATTTAATACAAATATTTTGCGTTCGCCAGCTTTCACCTCTGGCGAAGTCCCTAGAGACTAGGAACTGAATATTGCGTGTTAATCCGTTTTTCCCCGGCAGCCGTGTGCACAGGTGTCCCTCGCCGCACTGGCATATAACTCCGTTTTCAGTGGTACTCATATTTTTTTTTCCATCGATGAGTAACTTACGTTTCAAGTCGGGCCTCGCTGCTGAGACCGGGGGTGGTTACTGCAGAAAGAAATCACAAATACAAATCATAACTGGTATAGCCGGGATTTGAAATCACAACCTCTCTGTCTCGAGACCAGCGTCTTGCCTTGAGACTAATCAATCCCCCATATAAAGATTGATGCACGATCAAACATAACTGACATTTCTCATTAGACTGGTAGAAGTATCTTAATTGCCATATTCAACAAGAAAAAGGAGTTTGTAACATTCACAAGAATCATTTTATTTGATATATTTAAGCAGAGAAGAGAAAAATGGTTTGTGCTCATTCAAATCATTCATCATCATTGAGTGCCGTCCGCACATCGAAGGTTGGCTACCATGGAGCGAAATTCCAATCTATATCTTGCTTTGATGGTGCAGATTGTCATTAGTTGACTTGTCCACCTTTTGATGTTACTCGCCATGTTAGTCTTGGTCTGCATCTGCCTCTTTTACCTTGTATTTTTCCTTCCAATATTACTTTTATTAGGCTGTTGTGTCTTTTAACATGCCCCAAAAATTTCATTTGTCTTGTTCTAATTGTGTTAGTAGTTCTCATTTCATTTTTAGTTGTTTTAAAACGTTATCGTTTGTTTTCTTTTCTTTCCATCCAATTCTACCTATCTCATTCAAATATTTTAAAAAATATAAATAAAAAATATAATTTTGGGCTCAATAATATGTGTGTACGTTCTTGATCTGTCACACTTTTTTTGGGTGTCGTGGGGGAGGCCTCGGTAGCCTAGTTGAGAAAACCACCCAACTGGGGTACCTACGTTCGGACAACTTATGTGTTCGATTCCCGCTGGAAGCAGTGTGAGTTGTACTCGTGGTTAGAAAAAAAATACATCCGCTGTCGACCCAGCCGCTGACACCAAATGGGTACCAGGGTATTACTCTGGGAACGTGAGTTTCGATGCTTGAAGCGACACTGTCCAGAGGTCTCCGAACTCTTCTGCATAGGCGGCAGAACACATCTGGGTGAAAACTCACGTGCTAAGACGCCGATTCAAGTCTCGCACTTGACCTTTACATGACACATTTTTTACTCAGATTCACAAATACAAATACAACATAGTAAAGCCAACTGGGATAGAAGGACAATAATTAGTACGCTCTCATCAAGAGTTAATAAATACTTTCTCAGCAGTGATTTTTCTCAAGCTATCCCTGACGCAATGCGTTAGAGAGAGAGAGAGAGAGAGAGAGAGAGAGAGAGAGAGGGAGAGAGAGATAGAGAGAGATTAATCTTAGAACAACAATTTATTAGTTTAGAAATTAATATTGTATTTCCTCGCAAATTATCCGGTGTAGAGGTTTTCACATTTACTAAGAGATAAGTTATTAATTTATATATTTCTCGTCTTGGATAGACTCACTTTTAGACATCTCCAGCAACTCTCCTGCATTATCTTTCCCAATCTCGTCAAAAATGCATACTAAAGGAATTCTATGGACCGTACAATAAATAGCACAGTGCAACGAAATCTACTAATAGATGAAAGAAGATGAAGAATAGACTTCACAGGTCATTTTGTGTCTGTGTCTGAAAAGGAAACCACGTATCTTAGATTCCTCATACTTTTCTTAATCTTCTGCTAACATCTTTATAAGCGTTATGTATAGCAATACTCTTAAGATACATACATACGTAGTTTTTCATTTGGACATTATCATCATCATCAAGTACCGGGTCTGCTGGCGTAGGTGATCATGTCTCTCCACAACTTTCGATCTCGACAATTATTTATCATTTCTGTTGTTCACTTTCTGCCAAGCCATTCTCTTAAGCTGTCTGGTATCTTTTCTCCTTGCTTCCCTCTATCTCCTCGTCCCTCAATTTTTCCAGTTGTTACAATATATTCCAGTTGTTTTCTTCTCATTACATGGCCAAAAATGATGATTGTTTCTTCCTAATATTGGAAATTAGCTCTCTTTTTGCTTTGACCTCTTTCGGAACATTTTCATTACTCTTTTTAGCTGTCGCTGGTATTCTCAACATTCTTCTGTAAAACCACATTTCTACAGACTCCAGTGATTTTCTTGTTTGCTGTCATATTGTCCATGATTCACATCCATATGTTAAGACTGGCTCTACATAGTATCGTTGAGGACGGGCAACCAATGGATCGGGCGGACATCATCAATGCCCTCCGAGATGTGGGAAGAGCACAGGACTTCGACAAACACAGATCCACGTCACTTCTTTGGATGATAGAAATGGGAGTTAAGATGGGCACAGCCAGAAATGAGAAACTTAGTGGCCATGTAAGAAGACTTATCAACCAACATAGAACTGGAGTCGTCAGTCGCTGGACACTGCGGGACTTGCCGAGGAGGGGATCTGAGCACCTATGGACATGTTCGGAGTGCAAAGATGATGACCTGCAAATAACTCAATACATACATACATGCATACATACACACACACATACACACACACTTACACACATACATACATACATACATACATACATACATACATACATACATACATACATACATACATACATACATACATACATACATACATACATACAAAAATGTTTTGACTCCATAGAACGATGACACTTAAAACACATATTTATCAATTTAAAACTGCCATGTTAGATGCAATATTTGTGCGTTTTTAGATTTATAAAAATACCAGTTACGTTGTAAATTATTGTGACTGGACTGGACACATCAACAAGTTTACTTGTTTAGCAAATGATGACAGACGTTTGAATATTTACAATCGTTTGTTGTTAATAAGTTCTGTCAATAAATAAGACCATATTCTGCAACTGAATGACATGTTCGTGATCTGTTGATCACCCTCAGTTGTTTCAATTTATTTATTGTTACCATTTCAAATAATTTTGTTTGCTTAGCAACGCAAGTTTGATTTGAAAAGAGGTGTTTTTATTGTTGTTTCGTTGACAAGTCCCTTGAGAAAATGTAGCACAGTTTCGTGAATTTGTCGAGCAAGAAGAATAGCATTTTTGATACGTCGCCTACCATTTGTTTCTATTATGGGTTTTCTTAATTTGATACTAATTTTTAAATTACGGAAAAGAGTAGAGGTTTGTGGTATGTTATAATAATGTTATGGGTGAGAATAGAAGTTTATGGTATGCTATAATGTTATGGATGAGAATAGAAGTTTATGATATGTTATAATAATGTTATGGAAGAGAATAGAAGTTTACAGTATGTTATAATAATGTTATGGTTGAAAGTAGAAGTTTAATGTTTCTACCATCTGCAGGAGACAAGGCGCCTGATAACGACAGAGCTGGAAGCTGTCAGGGACTCATAGCTGATCAATGATCTAGAACCATCCAGACCCTACTCCTTTTCTTCCCGGTGATTCTAGAAACAAACTAACCCGTGTTGTCGAGCCAAACGAGTAGGGATCGAATGGAAGGCAATGATGTATTAACAATTTCCGTGCTGAAGTCGGATGTGTTGGAACGAAATAAAAAAAAATAAATTACAACACATCTACTCCAATCTAACATCCTTTTAATGGCGAAGAGGTCTATCAATTCCTTTAGCAGCATTCGGTGAACGACAGAAATAAATAGATACATACATAGATACATACATAGATACATACATAGATACATACATAGATACATACATAGATACATACATAGATACATACATAGATACATAGATACATACATAGATACATAGATACATACATAGATACATACATAGATACATACATAGATACATACATAGATACATAGATAGATACATACATAGATACATACATAGATACATACATAGATACATAGATAGATACATACATAGATACATACATAGATACATACATAGATACATACATAGATACATACATAGATACATACATAGATACATACATAGATACATACATAGATACATAGATACATACATAGATACATACATAGATACATACATAGATACATACATAGATACATACATAGATACATACATAGATACATACATAGATACATACATAGATACATACATAGATACATACATAGATACATACATAGATACATAGATAGATACATACATAGATACATACATAGATACATACATAGATACATACATAGATACATACATAGATACATAGATAGATACATACATAGATACATACATAGATACATACATAGATACATACATAGATACATACATAGATACATAGATAGATACAT
Source organism: Megaustenia siamemsis (assembly GCA_032433765.1). Classification (NCBI taxonomy): domain Eukaryota; kingdom Metazoa; phylum Mollusca; class Gastropoda; order Stylommatophora; family Ariophantidae; genus Megaustenia; species Megaustenia siamemsis. The sequence continues at coordinate 30,784,767 of JAVIAB010000092.1, read as the reverse complement.
ACATAGATACATACATAGATACATACATAGATACATAGATAGATACATACATAGATACATACATAGATACATACATAGATACATACATAGATACATACATAGATACATACATAGATACATACATAGATACATACATAGATACATACATAGATACATAGATACATACATAGATACATAGATACATACATAGATACATACATAGATACATAGATAGATACATAGATACATACATAGATACATACATAGATACATACATAGATACATACATAGATACATACATAGATACATAGATAGATACATAGATACATACATAGATACATACATAGATACATACATAGATACATACATAGATACATACATAGATACATACATACATACATACATAGATACATACATAGATACATAGATACATACATAGATACATACATAGATACATACATAGATACATACATAGATACATACATAGATACATACATAGATACATACATAGATACATACATAGATACATAGATACATACATAGATACATACATAGATACATAGATAGATACATAGATACATACATAGATACATACATAGATACATAGATACATACATAGATACATACATAGATACATACATAGATACATAGATACATACATAGATACATACATAGATACATACATAGATACATAGATACATACATAGATACATAGATACATACATAGATAGATACATACATAGATACATACATAGATACATACATAGATACATAGATACATACATAGATACATACATAGATACATACATAGATACATACATAGATACATAGATACATACATAGATACATACATAGATACATACATAGATACATACATAGATACATACATAGATACATACATAGATACATACATAGATACATACATAGATACATACATAGATACATACATAGATACATACATAGATACATACATAGATACATACATAGATACATACATAGATACACACATAGATACATACATAGATACATACATAGATACATACATAGATACATACATAGATACATACATAGATACACACATAGATACATACATAGATACATACATAGATACATACATACATACAGAAAGAAACTTCACAAAGTTGTAAGTGGAAAGAGTCTTGAGTGCAGTCATGGGCTACTTGTGCTCCTGCAAGCCCGCATCAGATGCTTAGTTGTCATATGTGGTGTTACCATAAACGCTTCTGTTTAGTTAATCCTTTGTCTATGGTACAAACGATATGTTAGTCAATTATGCCTTCTGTATAGCCAGGAGATAGTATTGATCGTACCAGGACTGCAGGTGACAGGCGTAAATTTTTAACAACCTAGGTGTTCTCCTTTCTTGTTTTGTTTTAAACATGACTTATATAATTAGAGTTGGAAATCAAACATGACTTAAGATAGAAAATGTAATGCATTTGAAAACAATTGTCTCAGTCGGATCTCAAACATAAGCTGGAAAGAATACATTCAAAATGAACAGCGAATCAAAACAAGAATACGTATCGAGTGTTATAAAGAAGAAAGCGTTATAAATACATCGATTATGTGCCGAGAATGAATGAAGAAAGACTTCTCCGTCAGGTATTCAAATGGAAACCATCTGGTAAAAGAAAACAAGAGAAACCAAGAGAATAGGTACTTAGAACAATTACTAGGGAAGGCTCACACATGGGACTAAATAACAATGAAAAGAAACTACAAGAACTGGCAGCAAATCGTCAATCTTGGACTAAGTAACAATTAAAAGAAACTACAAGAACTGGCAGTAAATCATCAATCTTGGACTAAGTAACAGTTAAAAGAAACTACAAGAACTGGCAGCAACTCGTCAATCTTGGACTAAGTAGCAATTAAAAGAAACTACAAGAACTGGCAGTAAATCATCAATCTTGGAGAATTATTAGTTTTGTCCTATGTGCCGTTTTCGGGGGGAAAATATATGAATGAATTAATCTTTATTTGCACTCCAGACATTTGTGGCAGCGGTGGTGCCATCTAGGGGAGGTGCTGGGGAAGGGGATTTGAACACTACAGTCTGATGTCCATTGAAGATGATATGTCGACTAAACTAAACTGTTTTAAACTTTAGACTAGCAAATGAACTGAATGCGACCCCCAGCTGATTGTCTGCGTCAGGATCGGCGAACAGCAGAGCTTAGTGTGGTCAGCGACCCCCAGCTGATTGTCTGCATCAGGATCGGCGAACAGCAGAGCTAAGTGTGGTCAGCGACCCCCAGCTGATTGTCTGCGTCAGGATCGGCGAACAGCAGAGCTTAGTGTGGTCAGCGACCCCCAGCTGATTGTCTGCGTCAGGATCGGCGAACAGCAGAGCTAAGTGTGGTCAGCGACCCCCAGCTGATTGTCTGCGTCAGAATCGGCAAACAAAAGAGCTGAGTGCTGTCAATGACTCCAAGCTGATTGTCTGCGTCAGAATCGGCAAACAAAAGAGCTGAGTGCTGTCAATGACTCCAAGCTGATTGTCTGCGTCAGAATCGGCAAACAAAAGAGCTGAGTGCTGTCAACGACTCCGAAGAACCATCGGTTCTTTGTTTGGTCTTATTTTGTTCTAAAAACTGCAGGATCCTAGTCGTTGTCCTTTATTGTATAATATCCATCTTTGCCGTTGCGTTTTTTTTTTCCACGTATATTCTTGGACGAAGTTAACTATTGAGTCTGTTACAATTTATTTTCATGCCCCGAAGAAAGGTAAAGTGCAAAGCAGGCAGGATTGAATCACAATGCATATATCCACAGATATAGTTTAAATGTGCATTTTATTTACTTGTTAGCTATATATTTTCTTTGTAGTTCTATCGGTGACTCATTGTTTTCAAAATGTGAAATTTTGAATATTATCTCAGTAATGTCTGCTGAAGGCTGCGAATAACACTGACCATTTACACTTTGCTGAAGGCTGTGAATTATGCAGTCTACTGAGTATGTGAACAACAATTATAACTTGCTGAAGGCTGTGAACATCAATTACAATCTATTGAAGGATGTGGACAACAACTATAGTTTGCTGAAGGCTGTGAACAACAATTATAATTTGCTGAAGGCTGTGAACAACAATTACAATCGATTGAAGGCTGTGAACAACAATTACAATCTATTGAAGGATGTGAACAACAATTATAATTTGCTGAAGGCTGTGAACAACAATTATAATTTGCTGAAGGCTGTGAACAACAATTACAATCTATTGAAGGATGTGAACAACAATTATAATTTGCTGAAGGCTGTGAACAACAATTACAATGTATTGAAGGCTGTGAACAACAATTACAATCTATTGAAGGCTGTGAACAACAATTACAATCTATTGTAGGATGTGAACAACAATTACAATCTATTGAAGGATGTGAACAACAATTACAATCTATTGTAGGATGTGAACAACAATTACAATCTATTGTAGGATGTGAACAACAATTACAATCTATTGAAGGCTGTGAACAACAATTACAATCTATTGAAGGATGTGAACAACAATTACAATCTATTGAAGGATGTGAACAACAATTAGAATCTATTGAAGGATGTGAACAACAATTACAATCTATTGAAGGCTGTGAACAACAATTACAATCTATTGAAGGATGTGAACAACAATTACAATCTATTGAAGGATGTGAACAACAATTAGAATCTATTGAAGGATGTAAGTAAAGTAAAGATCCCCCGTCACGCCAAGTGGCGTATAGGGAATATGGTGTTAGTGACCATAAATTTGACAGACCTTCGACACGTGATTTTTCGGGTAATGTGGTTGGTATTACGCCCCGGATGCCGTCGGTTGGGATCGAACCCTACCTCTTGTCCTTTGTAGTCCAGCTCACTAACCACTGAGCTATCGCGGCTCCCTATTGAAGGATGTGAACAACACTTTTAACCTTCTATTCATGGAATATTTTTCATTGCAGACAGGGTATCCGCATATCCAGTCCACAGGCCCGCCCCAGACTTTCTAGAAACATACAGAGATTTATCGTTCCTGTAAGGTGTTGATTGTAGATACGTCTGCTTTTCCCACTAATCACTCTTTTAATCTACTAAAGGCCGTGAACAACAATTACAATCTACTAAAGGCTTGAGCAACAATTACAATCTACTAAAGGCTTTGAGCAACAATTACAATCTACTAAAGGCTTGAGCAACAATTACAATCAACTAAAGGCTTTGAGCAACAATTACAATCTACTAAAGGCTTGAGCAACAATTACAATCTACTAAAGGCCGTGAACAACAATTACAATCTACTAAAGGCCGTGAACAACAATTACAATCTACTAAAGGCTTGAGCAACAATTACAATCAACTAAAGGCTTTGAGCAACAATTACAATCTACTAAAGGCTTGAGCAACAATTACAATCTACTAAAGGCTTTGAGCAACAATTACAATCTACTAAAGGCTTGAGCAACAATTACAATCTACTAAAGGCCGTGAACAACAATTACAATCTACTAAAGGCTTTGAGCAACAATTACAATCTACTAAAGACCGTCAACAACAATTACAATCTACTAAAGACCGTCAACAACAATTACAATCTACTAAAGGCCGTGAACAAAAATTACAATCTACTAAAGACCGTCAACAACAATTACAATCTACTAAAGACCGTCAACAACAATTACAATCTACTAAAGGCCGTGAACAAAAATTACAATCTACTACAGACCGTCAACAACAATTACAATCTACTAAAGACCGTCAACAACAATTACAATCTACTAAAGACCGTCAACAACAATTACAATCTACTAAAGACCGTCAACAACAATTACAATCTATTAAAGGCCGTGAACAACAATTACAATCTACTAAAGGCTTTGAGCAACAATTACAATCTACTAAAGACCGTCAACAACAATTACAATCTACTAAAGACCGTCAACAACAATTACAATCTACTAAAGGCCGTGAACAAAAATTACAATCTACTAAAGACCGTCAACAACAATTACAATCTACTAAAGACCGTCAACAACAATTACAATCTACTAAAGGCCGTGAACAAAAATTACAATCTACTAAAGACCGTCAACAACAATTACAATCTACTAAAGACCGTCAACAACAATTACAATCTACTAAAGACCGTCAACAACAATTACAATCTACTAAAGACCGTCAACAACAATTACAATCTATTAAAGACCGTCAACAACAATTACAATCTACTAAAGACCGTCAACAACAATTACAATCTACTAAAGACCGTCAACAACAATTACAATCTACTAAAGACCGTCAACAACAATTACAATCTACTAAAGACCGTCAACAACAATTACAATCTACTAAAGACCGTCAACAACAATTACAATCTACTAAAGACCGTCAACAACAATTACAATCTACTAAAGGCCGTAAACAACAATTACAATCTACTAAAGACCGTCAACAACAATTACAATCTATTAAAGACCGTCAACAACAATTACAATCTACTAAAGACCGTCAACAACAATTACAATCTACTAAAGACCGTCAACAACAATTACAATCTACTAAAGACCGTCAACAACAATTACAATCTACTAAAGGCTTTGAGCAACAATTACAATCTACTAAAGACCGTCAACAACAATTACAATCTACTAAAGACCGTCAACAACAATTACAATCTACTAAAGACCGTCAACAACAATTACAATCTACTAAAGACCGTCAACAACAATTACAATCTACTAAAGGCCGTAAACAACAATTACAATCTACTAAAGACCGTCAACAACAATTACAATCTATTAAAGACCGTCAACAACAATTACAATCTACTAAAGACCGTCAACAACAATTACAATCTACTAAAGACCGTCAACAACAATTACAATCTACTAAAGGCTTTGAGCAACAATTACAATCTACTAAAGGCTTTGAGCAACAATTACAATCTACTAAAGACCGTCAACAACAATTACAATCTACTAAAGGCCGTCAACAACAATTACAATCTACTAAAGACCGTCAACAACAATTACAATCTACTAAAGACCGTCAACAACAATTACAATCTACTAAAGGCCGTAAACAACAATTACAATCTACTATAGGCTTGAGCCGGTTGGCTTACCATGGCAACAGCCGGGTTCGTAATCCTGGCGAGGACACCTGGGTTTTACTAATTCCCTAAAAATTAGTAGGAGCCGCGATAGCTCAGTGGTTAGTGAACTGGACTACTACGGACAAGGGGTAGGGTTCGATCCCAACCGACGGCTCCGGGTTCACCCAGCCTTAAATGGGTACCGGATTTTTTCTGGGAAAGTAAAAGCAGCACGGGCGTAATACCGACCACATTACCCCAAAAATCATGTGCTGAAGGTCTGTAAAATATAGGGTCACTAACACCATATTTCCCTATACGCCACTTGGCGTGACGGGGGGTACTTTACTTTTTTTTATAGGCTTGAGCAATAATTACAATCTACTGTAGGTTGTGAACAATACAGTCGGTTAAATGTTGCGAACCCCATTAGAGGTCTGCTTGAAGATGTGAACAATATTTACATTTTCTGGAAGCTATAAAGCACAAAAAAACAGCACTATCCTTCATCTTTCTTTCTTTCTTTCTTTCTGAATAGGCATTGGTTCAATGCCTATTCAGGCTAAAATAGCATTTCAGAAAATGAAAATTATCTTATGCAACAAATCTATGTCAATAGAAATGAGAAAGAGAGTTCATCGATGCTATATAGAACCAATTCTGACCTATGGAAGCGAATCATGGACAATAGACAAACAAATGAAAAGACGATTAGAGGCCACAGAGATGGGATTTCTCAAAAGAATGTTGAAAGTTCCCTGGACAGCTAAAAAGACCAATGAGGAAGTTCTCAAAGAGGCCAACACAAAAAGGGAGCTCTTAAAAAACATCAGAAAGAAGCAATCAACATTTTTTTGGCACATCATGAGAAGAGGATTGGTTGGAATACTTGGTTACAACTGGCAAAATAAAAGGAAAGAGAGATCGCGGACGACAAAGAGAGAAAATACTGGATAGCTTGGTGTCATGGCATGGAAAACAGTCAACAACAGAACTCATACGATGCACTGTGGATAGAAGATTGTGAAAAGACATGATCGCCAACGCCAACCGGTACGGCACATGATGATGATGAAGCAAAATCATGGGCCAACAAGTTAGGTACGCATTTACATCTAGAGCGTCGTTCGAACTCGAGAGCCAACCAATTGGTTCTTCTTCGTCATCTTTATAAACACTAATCAACATATTTCGAACACATTCAGTACCATTCCAACAAAACACATAATACTTATACATGTTCTATCCTAAACAGACAAATTACAAATTCCTTGTTGTTCGATTTTTTTTGTTTAACCCACCAGATCGCATTGATTGAGTCATTACGAAGACGTCGTAGACAGCGTCAGGAGGCCATAAAACAACGACAACAATTACACAACAGACTAAAATAGACTACATGCTTTCATTTCTGGAGCCACCAAAGACACATTTAACAGAACCACAAGCTCGCCTCCGCGTTCATTACGTAGCTTCCGATGAGCAGTGTGACGTTCAAGCTGCTATTTTAAGACTGTACAATTACTGCTTCCAACCGGATATATCGCAGGTGCACTTAATAAACAAACAGACCTCTCTTCTTCCTCTCTTTCTTTCTCTCCCTCTCTCGCTCTCTCTCGCTCTCTCTCTCTCTCTCTCTCTCTCTCTCTCTCTGTTCTGTTAGGAAGTGATGCATGTAGCATTTAACGAAAGCTGTTGGTTTAAGAGTTAATAATTGACAATGAACAAGAAACGGAGACACGATGAAACATATATCCATTCCCAATGAGTAGTAATTCCCAACGTTCTTTTTTTTGTAAAATACTTACCCATGACCATAAATTCTATACTTCATCTTTCTTTCTTTCTTTCTTTCTTTCTTTCTTTCTTTCTTTCTTTCTTTCTTTCTTTCTTTCTTTCTTTTTAACTTCCTCTTGTACCCATTCGGATGTCGAGGGAGATAGAAAGTTCTGGTTCTCGTTTTTTTGGCGGCTTCACTCATTGTCAATTGATGTTGTAGCGTTTCTGTGATGTTTTTTGTCCATCTTACTCAGGGTCTGCCTCTTGCAGACTTCCTTCTCCTATTTTTATATATACTTTCTATGGTAAGGGAATCATACGACGTTCTTTCTAGATGGGCAAACGATTTTGTTTGTTGCTTCTGTATGTAGCTTAGGATTGGTTCAATGCCTATTCTTTCTCTTATAATATCACTTCTGATTCTGTTAAGAGCTTTCCTCAGACATCTCCTCTCTGTGCTGACAAGCTTACCCTTCATATTAACAGTACAACTCCTGTATTGATGTACCGTGCCAAATAATATCATGAATTCAGAAGTAATAAATCATCATCAACATGTGCCCTACCGGTTGATGTAGGCGATCATGTCCTTCCACAATCTTCTATCTACAGTGCATCCTATCAGTTCTGTTGTTGACTGTTTGCCATGCCATGATATCAAGCTATCTAGTTTTTTCTCTCTTTGTCGTCCGCGATCTCTCTTTCCTTTTATTTTGCCAGTTGTAACCAAGTATTCCAACTTTCCCCTTCTCATGATGTGTCCAAAAAATTGTTGATTGTTTCTTTCTGATGTTTTTTTAGGAGCTCCCTTTTTGTGTTGGCCTCTTTGAGAACTTCCTCATTGGTCTTTTTAGCTGTCCAGGGAACTTTCAACATTCTTCTGAGAAAAAGTGTCATGAAGTTGTAAACGTTAATCGTGATGAGCTCTTTGATGAATTTACTTATTTGCGAGGCCATCTGTTGCAAAAGGAATGTGAGTGGTTCAGTAACAAGCCCCATGTAGAAAATGGAATTAAGTACTGAGGTACTTGAAAGAAAATAATGTACCACATGCTAATGTGAAGAGAATTCTTGAACTTTTTATGTACTTACCTGGCAGCAATGCATCCGTAAAAAGACTATTTTCTCAAATGAACTACGTCTGGTCCGAAGAGAAATCACGGATTAATCTAAGCACTGTGCAAGACATGTTAACAGTAAAAACTAACATTAATTTATCGTGTGAAAACTTCAGTGAAAAAACTTGCTTCAAATCATGAGATCTTGAGAAAGATACACTCAAAAAACAAGTACCACGCCGAGGCAACAACCTCTTCAGTAGAAATAAGGTACTGTAAACATTACTTTAATATTGCAATTGATATCTATATGTAGTTTAATTTTTTTTTGTTTTAAACTTTTTGTTTTGTTATTGAGAAACAAAACTAGCTATTGTAATTTCATTAAGTGCGTGTATCGCATAAGTACCGTGAATATTAACAAAAATAAAATCAAACAGCAAATAAACACAGTTATTATGAAATTTAAAGTTATCTTTTTTTTTTTTTTTGCATTTACACAATTTCTTGCGCACACACAGTCACACACCCACACACACATATAATAAATATAATGTATATATAAATAAATATATATATGTATATATGTATATATATATACACACACATATATATGTATATATATATATATATATATATATACACATATATATATATTGTCGTTCGTCCCCGATTTTATGGGACAGTCTCAGAAATAAGCAAAAAATCCTCTGAAATGTAAAATGAAATGATAGACATAATAGTAAAAGAAAGCATCAAGAATGGTCTAAGTCTAATGGTTATATCGAAGAAAAAATCATCACCATCATGCAGCATAAAAATAAACAGGACAAATTTGAAACAAGTGCAACGCGTCAAATACTTGGGCACAATAATAACATCGGATGGAAGATGCACCACGGAAATAAAAAGTAGAATAGCTCAGGCCAAAATAGCATTTCAGAAAATGAAAAATATCTTATGCAACAAATCTATGTCAATAGAAATGAGAAAGAGAGTTCATCGGTGCTATAGAGAACAGATTCTGACCTATGGAAGCGAATCATGGACAATAGACAAATAAATGAAAAGACGATTAGAGGCCACAGAGATGGGATTTCTCAGAAGAATGTTGAAAGCTCCCTGGACAGCTAAAAAGACCAATGAGGAAGTTCTCAAAGAGGCCAACACAAAAAGGCAGCTGCTAAAAAACATCAGAAAGAAACAACCAACTTTATTCTGGCACATCATGAGAAGAGGAACGTTGGAATACTTGGTTACAAATGGCAAAATAAAAGGTAAGAGAGATCGCGGATGACAAAGAGAGAAAATACTGGATAGCTTGGTGTCATGGCATGGAAAACAGTCAACAACAGAACTCATACGAACTGATACAGAACTGTAAATAGAAGAATGTGGAAGGACATGATCGCCTACGCCAACCGGTATGGTACATGATGATGATGATGATGAAATGTAAAAAATATGACACATGTCCCCGAAAACAATGGGAAAAAGATGGCCACCCTACCATATTCTAGTTCTAGACACTCGATAAAAAATGCTGGAAAATGTGATCTTGGTGACTGAAGACATTGATATGGCTCACACGTGCAAAATGACACATGTGATTGTTGAAGTTTATCAACCTATTTGTTCAGTGTTATGGTCCACTTTAAGAGTGAAGATAATAGTCCTTGTAGGTCAAGTGTCTCATAGTCATCATCACGTCTGCATTTTTCGCTGGAATTTCCAGACCGACCTAACCTTTTTCCTGGATCTTTTATTTTGTTAAAGGAGTGGTTTCCGTCATAGCCGGGTCGCATATTTTTTTTTAGCGAACACGAAACTAATCTGAAGGAGCGGTGCAGATAAGTTGATACACAAGGCTATCTTGACCATATCCTGCTCAATAATATTCGTGCTTAAAGCCTTATAAGACAGAATGCTAAATCTATACATCTTGTCTTTTAAAAGAAAAGTTAAATGAATAATTCTCAGGTTATTATAGCATATACGTGTACTTTTGTTATTCTTGTTTTCTAGTTGATGATTGACTTTGCTTTTGTTGGTTTGGTCAGAATTATTTTTACCTGCAGTTGCGAAGTATATAATGATATCAAGTACAAACTTGAGCAGATTTTTTTCCTTAAATTAAAGCTTGTCAACATTTGAAAATTAAAAAAAATACAGAGAAACGTTATAAAACACGGACATATTTAGGGAATGTAATATTATTTGAATCTAATACTTTAGAATAGTCAGGAACATTAGTTCAGACAATAAATAACCCGCATCTAGTGAGGGCGATTGCATTAGGGGAATCTAAAAACTGGGTCAATACTTAGCAAGGCTGTTAATGACAGAGCCACTGTCGTTGTGGAGCCTCGGTTGATTGGTTAATGCACCCCCTTCCTGATCAGAAGGGTCCGGGTTCTATTCCTAGAAGTGTTCGATTTTTTTTATATGACAGAGCTTCGGGTTCACCCAGCCTCTAAAAATGGGTGCAGAGATTATTCTGGGCAAAGATTGGAATGGTGTGATACAGACCACAACATATTCAAAAATGTGCCGTGGTCATAGAAAAATATGGCCACTAACACCATATTCCCCACATTCATCACAAATCGTGGAGAGAACCTTTACTTTACATTCTTCTTCCTTCCTCCCTCATTTGGCTTTCACCGTCCAGGGAAGGTATAATTTGCGGTCTTTGTTGCATCTTGAGTCTATTTCTTTTGTTTGTGAATTATCGTTTGTCACTAGACTTCCTAGGTATTTAAATTCCTCTACTTGTTTTAGTTGTCTGCCGTCAATATCTATGTTGATGTTCTGTTTCTATTTTGCAATATTCATGACTTCTGTTTTGTTGATGTTGATTTTCACGTTGTATTTTGTACCTGTGCTGTTAAGTCTGTTTAAGTGTTCTTGTAGGTCTTCTATTTTTTCATGTATTAGCGCCTGATCGTCTGAATATAGGAGATCATTTATCTCCTCTGTCTCTGATGGATTGGCTAACTTGTATATATAATCCATGTATGTAATAAACAGTAGGAGGGATAGTACGCACCCCTGTCTGACATTACTTTGTCTACTTTACATTGTTGTAATCCAAATTTCCAAAGTGGAGGATTACATTTATTAATTATAACAGTTATTATTTTCACATTTTCTGAAGCTTCGAGAACTTTTAGATGACTCACTCAGTACTCACATAAAAGTCCTCTTGTTTTCAATTGCTGATCTACAAAACAACCAGCAACAAAGCGTGCAGTGACACCTTGTAGATCAGTTCGAAGGGTTTGGTTCAATGTTTACTCGCACTAAACCCCCACGTTTTGTCCATACTCTGTGTTTCAACACAAAAATGAACAAACAACAACTACATGTATGCTTGAACCAAAGTCTCATCTAACCTTGTATTGAAATGCGGATAAATGAGACTGTAAAATTAGAATCAGAATAGCTAAAGCAGCAAAGTCTTTCAGAAGCCTTGAAAAGTTGTGGAAATCAAAGCACATCACCACAAAAACGAAACTTAAACTATTCAGTTCAAACGTACTTTTAACACTTACATATGCATGTGAGAGCTGGAAAACAACAGAAGACATAGAGACAAAGTTGAAGGCATTTGAAAATAAATGTCTAAGGAAAATGTTTGGTATAACGTGGAACAAATTCAAAACAAACGAGAAAAATCGCAAATCAACCACTAATATTTTCAGTAATCAAGAAAAGACGTTGGATATATGTTGAACATGTGATGAGATATCATATATGCAACCTAGCCAACTCATCAGAGGCAGAGGGGATAAACGAGCTTTTATTTGCAGACGATCAGGCACTAATACATGAAACAATAGAGACCTACAAGAACACTTAAACAAACTCAACATCGCAGGCACAAAATACAACATGAAAATCAACATCAACAAAACAGAAGTCACGAATGTCGCCAAAAATAAACAGAACATCAACATAACTATAGAAGGCAGACAACTAAAACAAATAGAGGAATTCAAATACCTAAGAAGTCAAATGAAACGATAATTCTCAAACA